>CM056052.1:63655383-63827883 GCA_029574335.1 Rana kukunoris | reverse complement strand
GGGTGGGCGAGTTCTTACTGGAGTCTGGTTTAGGATATCCGCTAATCAGAAAATGAGACCAGCTGTACACAGGTCATATTTAAAGTTAAAAACAGCTCAGCTAATACAATTTTTTACAAAATGCTTCTCATTTGATGAAGTTTTTTTTAATGTTATGGTGAAGGTGTGTTCCACTCCTGCTTTTTTTTGGACATGCATATTTTCACAGCTGCTTTCCCTAAAGTTGACGTTAAGTCTATACTAACCTTACCTATTTTCCTATCTCCTCCTATTGTGCCAATTGTCCTTTAAGTTTATCCTCATAGCTAGCTAAGGGGTCGACTCTGTAATGCATACCCAACAGCAGCTGCAGCTCCCAATCCTGGAACAAAGCTAATGATAATGCATGCTAATAATCAAGATCTGTGGTTCAAGCAGAGCCCACATGACCTTCCTGCGGTGGCTGTGTTCCTGGGGAGATCACAGCATTGCTAATTATTATAAAAGTGTTTAGCAGTTAGGTTGGAGAAAAGTGAGATGGAGAGGAAAAAAGAAATTGATGAGGTTTAGTGCAGACTTAAAGTGGATGTAAACCCCAAAAAAAACATTTTTATTTTTTTGATGTCACAATGTAGAGTATAAGATTTCCTATCATCTGTGCCCAGTCTTGCCACACAGAGTTAATCCAGCGCTGAGTAATCCTCTTGTAATGTCAGTGCAAATTAACAGAATTCCAGATAAAAACTTGCCAAATTATAAAGTCCGGTTCTCTGTTTTTGCTTTCAGTGACAGGTTATTTACAAATCTAGCTTGGACATGTTTATCATAACATGAGGTGATCCAAAGTTCATTGTATATTACCAGGATGTGTTATGTGGGGGAGGGGTGGATTTCTCGCTTGTTATACCTCATGTTATGATAAACATGTCCAAGCTAGATATGTAAATAACCTGTCACTCAAAGCAAGAAGAGAGAAACTGACTTTTTATTTAGACAGGTTTTTATCTGGAAGGCTGTTAATTTTCACTGAACAATAAAAGAGGATTGATCAGAGCTGGATTAACTCTGTGTGGCAAGACTGGGCACAGATGATAGGAAATCTTATACTCTACATTGTGACATAAAAAAAAAAAAAACATCCACTTTAAGTAGTCGCCTGCCACACTCATTCATGGGGCTTGCACAACTCGCATAGGGCACCAAACCAGCATTCATAATATACAAATTTTACATGATGAGAGGTCACATTCTATGTTCAGGTGATTGTGGAATTTTAACATTAAAATTAGGGGTCTACCGATATCGGTTTCTCAGTCGATACCGTTTTTTTTTTTCCCGTCTGACTTTCAGGCCAATAGCCGGTATTGGGTACTGATATCCTGTAGATTTTAGAACTTCTGCTCTAAACAACGGTACTGCAGCTGCATGCATCAGCCCAGTACAACCCCTTGAAGCAATATTGGTAAGTTTTTTTTTTTGTGACTGTTACAGAGGCCACACCAATAATTGGTCGACTCCTAACTAAAATCCATTTGTCCAAATGTAACAAATATTCAAAGAACGCTACTGAATTTATTTTTAAATGGATGTCTGACGAATTCTAAAAGGGAAAAAAAATTACATGATATCTTTCTTCTACCCTTAGATCGAAGATGAGAAGCTTACTCTCCAGATGAGCTCCACCCAGCCAATGCCGGCTCCTGATACCTGCCTCAAGGCTCCTGACCAAGCTGCACCGCCTACAGACCCCTCCCCTCTTGACAAGAGTAAAGGCTTCTTCGCTGACGAGTCTGAACCTCTCCTTCGCTGTGACTCCACCTCCAGCGGCTCCTCCGCCCTTAGCAGAACAGGCTCGTTTATAACCAAAGGTAATGATGTAGGCCTTTCTACTTTTGTGATTTACAAATACCACAGTACTATAATAATTAACATAATTACGTTGAAGGATAGGAAAGGTAGACATGCTTATTTGTATCCGTGATGTGCAAGTTAGAGCTGGAGAAACAAGATATACCTGTGCTCAGATCCCAATAGCTTATACATGCATGTAATCTACCAGGTGCTAAAGGGGTGTGATCTTGTTTCTGTTGTATTGCAGGTCAGTGGCGTTGTTTTCCATGTATTTTTAATGTCAACATGTGGTCACACCCCTTTAGCACCTGGTAGATTACATGCATGTACAAGCTATTCGGATCTGAGCACAGGTATATCTTGTTTCTGTTGTGTTGCATGCCAGTGACCAGACCTAAACCTTGTAGCTCTCCCTCATTTTGTGTGTGTTTGCCCCAAGTTAGAGCTGTGGGACACATTTGCACTGTGTAGTGCCTGCTCCTCTCTATAGGGTTGATAGGACATTATGTAGAAGGAATGTAAAGGCGGGGAGGACAGGAGTATGCTAGACTTGGGATTCAGGGCCACACATGCATACCGTTTAGGTATGAGTTTGAGGGTTACTGGAGTGAGCAGAAAAATATATCAAAATAGTAGATGATGTGTATAGTTAAGCTACTGTTAATGGAAACCTGAACTGTGGAAGCTGAGGAAAAAAGCAAGCAGAGGACAAAGGACTTATTACCTGTATTGCCTGCAGGCTCCCCAAAACGGACGTCATCCGCATGACTGATTTGTCATTCACAGTGTCTCTGCATGGGGCAACTATATATTAGAGGCAGAGCTTTGTTTTTTCAAGTTAGAACTGTCCCTTTGATGACTGGTAAAGGGTTATTGAAAAAGCAGTAGGAGCAACACAGAACGCATAGACCAACAGAACTGACAAAGCAGAAGCAGGGAGATCCTTTCACTGCATATTGTCAGGTACAGCTTCCTCTACAGCAAGGAGAACAGTGGGCAGCACAGTAGTGGCTTCACCAAATCTCACCCAGAATCTTGCGAGGCTAAAAGCCAGAGTCTGCATTGCTTTAGATCAGTAGTTCTCAACCCTGTCCTCAAGTAGCCCCAACAGGCCATGTTTGGGGATTTTTTTTATTTTTATAAAATAGCTATCCAAAATACCAAGCCACTGACTCTGATTTTAAAGCACCCATGCTAGATAAAGGAAAACCTGCAAACCTTGGCCAGTTGGGGGCTTTAGATTACCTCACACTACAGCTATACCCCTATGAACCTACAAAACTGGAATCACATTGTTTTATCTTTTAATTTCTCCTATTAAAAAACAAAGACAAATCTTTTAGGGTACTGCTTAAGCAGAATTAACATTTCTAGATGTTTCATAGAAGACAGAAAATCTAAGGGTTAAACAACCTTATTTGTAAACCCCCTGAAAAACAGGTCAGCCATTTTAGGTGTTTTAGGGCACCATTGTTGGCCAGAAAAGCCCTCTTTTGTGCATGCCTTTTATTTTTCACAACTTTTAACCCTCTGGGAATTAGAGTATATCTGAAGATCATCTATATTATAGGGAACATCTGGGAAAATTAATTGTTCCAAAGCAGTACCCTGGTTACTAGCCCTTTTAAGTCACTGTAATGAGATATCGGAGCCCAGGAAGCATGGAGAGGGCAGTGGGTAAACTTTCAGGTGTCAGAAAAACAATTGGGCGGCTGTATAGCTGCCCAGTCACTTTTATTATTTTCTGACAGCTTGTTAAAGACCACACAAAGATACACTGTGGGGGTTATTTACTAATACCAGAAAGTGCAAAATCTGGTGAAACTCTGCATAGAAACCAATCTTCTTCCAGGTTTTAGTGCCAAAGCTTGATTGAACAGGCTGAAATAGGAGCTGATTGGCCACCATGCACAGCTACACCAGATTCTGTGTGCACCAGTTTTGGTAAATCTACCCCAGTGTGTATAAAACCCTCCACTGCCACTGACCTAAGCCTTGTGTCGGTAGTAGTAAATAGCTTAACCACTTAAGACCCAGACCTTTAGGCAGCTAAAAATCCCAATAAGCGTTTATCGGTTGGTTTGCGCAAAATTTATAGCGTTTACAAAATAGGGGATAGTTTTTTTGCATTTTTATTAATTATTATTTTTTTTTACTACTAATGGCGGCGATCAGCGTTTTTGTTTTTTTTCGTGACTGCGACATTATGGCGGACGCTTCGGACAATTTTGACTCATTTTTGGGACCATTGTCATTTTCACAGAAAAAAATGCATTGTTTATTGTGAAAATGACATTTGCAGTTTGGGAGTTAACCATGTGTGACCTAATGTGTGTTTACAACTGTAGGGGGGTGTGGCTGTAGGTGTGACATCATCGATTGTGTATCCCTATAAAGGGGATCACACGATCGATGACGCCGCCACAGTGAAGAACAGGGAAGCCGTGTTTACACACGGCTCTCCCCGTTCTTCAGCTCTGGGGACCTTTTGCCAGACTCCAGCGGCGATCGTCCGCGGGTCCCGGAGCTTCAGACCGGGTCACGGTAGCACGCCAGGGGTGCCCGCCCACGGCTGGGCATTGGCACAGGACGTACCTGTACGTGCATGTGCCCAGCCGTGTCATTCTGCCGACGTATATGTGCAGGAGGCGGTCCTTAAGTGGTTAAGGCAGTAATAAACCCAAAAACTAAAAATTGTACAGCCAGCTTACCCATAAATGTCATGGTTGCATTCGTTTTTCTTTTTTAAGCTTTTTCCCCTTTAATTTTACCTGGTGATCCAGCCAATAACTTCCTGTCTTAGGGCGACCCCACTCTGGTTGTCAGTCTGTGGAGAGGGCAGGGGCGGACTGACAACTCATGGGGCCCCCCGGGGCAATAGATTATGGGGCCCCCAGGCAATAGATTATGGGGCCACACACACACACAGTACACACACACAGTACACACACACAGTACACACACACAGTACACACACACAGTACACACACACACACAGTACACACACACACAGTACACACACAGTACACACACACACAGTACACACACAGTACACACACACACAGTACACACACACACAGTACACACACACACAGTACACACACACACAGTACACACACACACACAGTACACACACACACACACAGTACACACACACACAGTACACACACACACACACACACACAGTACACACACACACACACACAGTACACACACACACACAGTACACACACACACACAGTACACACACACACACACACACACACACACACACACACACACACACAGTACACACACACACACACAGTATACATACTGAATATACATACACACATTGAAAGGGTACTGGAAAGGTGGGGTAGTTATAATCTTTTATAATCATGGGATTTTCAGACCACAAGGATGTTGGTAAGGGACATTTCAGAGACAGATGTAAAAAAAACAAAAAAAAACACAGATTTTTACATACTGGCCCTGGTTTTACTGAGGCTGGCAACCCTGATGGGGGAGCCCCCGGGCAGTGCCCAGATCCCGAATGGTCAGTCCGCCCCTGGGAGAGGGTAGTGTTTTTAGATATACCAGTAGATTCAAATGAACTTGACTAACAAACTAAAGCTAAACTTGAGCTAACACTTTTCATTTTTCCCCCCTTTTTTTGTAATAGAGAATTTACATAAAGTGATAGAAGCTGACCATTGTAAGCACCCATCAGTGATAAATGGTTTGTCTCCATCCTCTTCTTGCCACTTTAGCTGGACAGCTTGGTCTGTTAAAGGAAGTTGAACAATAAAAGTTCCTTGCTTATGAAATGAAAAAACGTAGAAAAGGGAAAACGAATGCAGCCACCACATATAAGAATTAGTAACCTGCAAAAAAAGTACATTTTTTTTTGTTTTTGGGTTTAAAACCACTTTAAGTCAACGACCTTTGTAATAAGGGAGCTGCTCTGAAATCCTAAGAAAAATAGACTTGACGAATAGACTCATGAAATACTCCACTAGATGAACAATGTAAGTTCTGTTCCAAGGAACACAGTGTGATTTTCAAATGTCTGGTTCACTGATGCATTTCAAGGTTGGTTGAAGTAGATTTTGCTGACGAATATTTATTCAGAACACGCGTTAATGTCATCCTGGCTTACCGAATAATGTCTCTACTCTTTGCCTAATACAGAAAAGAAAGACACCGTTCTGCGCCAGGTACGCTTGGATCCCTGTGACCTGCAGCCCATCTTTGATGATTTGCTGCCCATCCTGAGTCCAGAGGAGCTGCAGGTCATTGATGAGATTCCGCAGGCAGAGGATAAACTGGACCGCCTCTTCGAGATCGCCGGCGTCAAGAGCCAGGAGGCAAGCCAAAAACTCCTGGACTCCGTCTACAGCCACCTACCTGACCTGCTGTAGCCTTAGAAATGAGAGTTGAGAGTTCAGCTTGCCTTTGTAACAAGTGGTTTCACTGCTTTCTTCATACCATCCATGAACATCTTCAACCACCCAAAGCCAACAACGCACTGGCCTTTTTCTCTGGATGCTTCAAATAAAACTGCAAATAACTTCATTTGCAGCTTTGTACATATCATGTTTATTTCAGTTTAAGGGAATTCACATCTCTTCATTGGCAGAGCACAATTGTTTGTGTTTCATGTGTTGGACATTGCTTGGGACATCTTGTCCAGCATAAGCATTTTTTTTTTTTGCATTCAGAAGGCATTCCAAACATGCTCGGCACCATATGATAATCAGGATGCTTTCTACAGCCAGATCGACAGATCCCATGCTCTACATAGTACGGCCTTTTGTCCAACAGCTGCTTGATTGACAGTATTTATTGTTGAACTTTGGGCTGCGTCTGCTGATCTGTTTTTGGATTACAGTTAATGGGTTGGAGATGACACCTACCTTTCTGGCTGCTAAATAGACTTTTAATGCATGGTACATACCTACAGTATACTGCAGTCGGTACGCTAAAGATGGTTTAGAATCCTCAAGTGGAAATTCTATGACCTCACTGGTGATTCTTTCCAGGATTGACTGATAACGTTCTTAAATGCTGCACTCGTCTTAATAACCACACCTTCCTCCATGCGTCTAGAGGAGCTTTTCTCTCATGTTGAAAGTGCATCTAAATTAAAAACACAAGAAAATTGATATATTGCAGCTTACCAGTGGATTTAGTGGCTGCATTAGCATTTTTTTTTCTTTTTACCTTTTCCATTTACTTTTGTCTATTAGTCCTGTAAATAATACACTTTTTGCCCCCTCAATGCAAGGCTTCAGTCATTTCTCCAAAGTATTTATTCACATAGTCTGGACATTAAACATGTCTGTCTTTGTTCATCTATGTGGATTGATAGGTTTGTTAATTTAAACAAGAAAGAGTAAGGATTTTTGTGCTTTCCATTTCACAAGAAGTAACAAAACGAATACCGCCACCACATTGAAATATTAAGCTGCAATATATCATTTTTTTTTTCGTTTTTGGATTTAGATATGCTTTATGAGTAAGTCCACCCAAAGCTTGGTTTGTATCACCCACCATCTTCAAATACTGGTAGACTATAGACTAGCAAGATCTCTTAACTGATGTTCCCTGCTTTACCCACCTTCACAGAAAGTAGAGAAAATGGCTGCAGGAACAAGACTTCATGGTGGAGTAGACGATTTCCAAAAATGGAAATATATTATTTCTGGGTTAACGAACCCTTAAAATGAATCTTGTGATACGGAAGTGAAGTACTGGGCCTGCCTTTGCTGGCTCACTTAGAAGATTAAATAAGGGCTTGTTGCTTGGCCATGTCTGGCATAACAACTTTGAGTCGCAGACCCGGAACAAGCATGATGTAATTGGGCATCAGAAAAGGCTCAAACTCTTTATTTCTGTACTTGTTCCGAACGGCATGGTGGCCAAGCAACTAGCATTTTCATAAGAAAGACTCAACAGCATGATTCTTTCTTTACTACAATTTGAAAAAAAATAGTCCTTTCTAGCTCTCAAACCTAGAACCCCCAGGTGCTTAGCTACCTATGCATGATGGTGTACTTGCATCATCCCCTGGTCTGTGATTTTTCCATGGTACTGGCTGTTCCTGTACAGCAATTTCATATAGAATTTAATGGGTTCAAACTTGCGCAGCAGTAGCATGGCCCCTTATTTAGATGTATAGGGAATTACTGCATAGGTGCAGCCAGTGGCGGAGAAGAGTTTGGACCCAGTGATATAAACACCAGAGGAGATACCCACTGTCACAAGGGAACAGCACCTGCATGAGGGGTTCTAAGTAAAATAAGGGGGCTAAGGAGTGTGGGTTGAATTTTCAGATGCAAACATATGAATTATATTTAGGAGGGGGTTGCCCATTCTGTCTTAAAGGAGAAACAAAGTAAAAACATTTAGTCATATGGACTATCATTTCTCAGGATGAGAGCACCTTTTCTTCTTGCATCTGCCTTCAGGACACCAGGCAGCTATTCTGTGATGGAAGTCAGTGTTCGTAAACATACACCTGCAGGCAAAACATAAACTACTAATAAAAAGTCACCACTTGCAAACCCTCTCCTTTTTTTCTGTCTAGGATAGCCTTTCCTAACCAGGGTTCCATGAGCCCTCTAAGGTTCCTTCAGAGGTTGCTAGGGGTTTCATGAGCAAAGAGCAATGTCTGCCTTTCAGATGAAGCCGGTCATGATTTTCTTTTCTGCAGCCACGGGTTGCAGGAAAATAAAATCACTCAATTCCCCCATCAACACAACCATGTTGACGAGAATCCCTCCTGATCTATTATGTTCTCCCGGTGGGGGAAGCTGTCCCTGCTGTGCCATGTAAATCTGGCAGGCTGGTTGTACCCAAGATGATCAATCAACTTGGGTACGCTCAGCCTGCCCGTACATGGTTAAAATTTTGGCTGATTTCCTGCTGAACTGGCTGAGATTCAAACCATCTATGGCCAGCTTAAGGTTCCTCTAGAGCAGGGGTGTCCAAACTTTTTTCAAAGAGGGCCACATTTGATGAAGTTTACATGCTCGAGGGCCGACCATTTTGCCTGACATTCTTTGAACCATTAAGATTTGATCTAAGTGTGTTCGTCCGAGCAACTAATACACTGCCCTACAAGAATTCTCTTCCCTTTGTGGCTATGTGTGGTGAATAGACGCCTATTACAACCGCCGCCGAGTATACAGGAGATTCTCTTCATGTAATCTGACGGCGCACGTCCTGTCCACTCCGAGGCAGCTCCGATAAATACGGTATATCTTTTATGTCCCACAGGGCTCATGTGAGGCTGCAATGGCTATATATATCCAAATCCTCAGGGGGGCCATATTAAATCACCAGGGGGGGGCGCAATTGGCCCCCGGGCCGGACTTTGGACATGCCTGCTCTAGAGGTTGCTAGGGGATCATTGAGCAATGTATGCCTCTCAGATAAACAACCACTGACAACAATGAACCTTTAAGTTATGTGTAAGTGCACTCCTGTAACTCACAAGAGAAGCATGACCAGAAAATCTCTGGCCATACTACCTTCTAAGTGGAAGTAAACCCATCCATTTTACCAGTTTCTAAAAACTGTTTTATTTCCGGCACGTGCCGGAATTGTAACACTCCCATTGGTTGTGCTCTCAACCAAACTGTCAAACCATCCAATGGCTGGTGTCATCATGGCAGTTGTAGATTAAACAGAGGCAAAGATGGCAGCTTCCTTCGCTGAAAACGTAAATGGGGTTTACTTACACTTTAAGAGGTAATTCTGTTTACTAAAGCAAATGTAATATTACACTGTAAAAAATAAAGTGTTAACAGATCTGAGTCTTTAAAGCAACTAAAATAAAAAGGGTTAAAAACAGGACCCCTGCAACAAAGATGTTTAAGATTCACCTCTGCTATTGCCCATGTAGGTGATCACTCTTTACTTGTGAGGAGGACTACTGGAAAAATCCAATTCATTCTATACTTCTGGGAGTGCCAGATTTTTCACCCCCCCACTGTGTGCTTTAAAATTTTTCACCAGCCCCTATGTCACTACTGTATGATGTAGTGATGTAGAGGCCATTGGAAAAAAAATGTGACGCACGACCAGAATACTAACACAACCAAAGTGTTAGATTCGGGAGATCGTTTTAAGAAATACTTTATCCACAATAATAGGAGTGATCTGTTGGGCCCCTTTCACACAGGCTGGATCTGTTTTTTTTCTCAGCAGGGGATCTTTTTGCAGATCCTCCGCCGAGCGTAGCATGTGCATGACCGATCTGTGTCTGCTCAACTAATGCAGCGTGGACAGGGACAGAGCTCACTCTGCTCTATTAGCAGTTGGCTGTAAACTGACCGGCTGTCCATTTGCAATTGACATCCCACTAATCTAGCCAGACAGAGGGGAACAGATCCCCTTCTGTTCATTTTATTTGCTGGATCAAGCCAGATAGATGTAGGATGCTGGATGTAGCTGGGTGTAAATGGACTCAAGTTTGTTTACATACTACTGCCCATAGAGGAGGATGGAGGGTCCAGTCGTGTCTGCCTGAAAAGCAAACAGGCGGACCTGACCGGACCTCTGGTTGTAAAGATTTGTTTTTTATTTTCTAAATAGGTTTCTTTAAGCTAGTTCATTGTTGGTTCACTTACCCTTTCCTTAGATTTCCCTTCTAAAATGTATTTTCTTTGTCTGAATTTCTCACTTCCTGTTCCTCCTCAGTAAGCTGTTCTGGCTGACTAACCCCCATGGATGATGGAGGCAAGCTTACTGAGGAGAAATGAAGTGAGAAATTCAGACAAAGAAAAAATAAATGTATAAGGGAAATCAAAGGAAAATAAAAATGTAACGTTTACAACCCCTTTAAGCAATCAGCAGGATATGTGATGATTTAACACCTCATTTGCATTGGTCACAACTTTTTATTTTGGCATCGGCATGGCTTTTACATTATTAAAAAAAAAAAGATGGAATTGTAATCATTTATGCATAGTTACAATGAATATACATTCAAATATTCGTAAAAGTGGTATTAAACCCAGACACAAAATTGCAATAGCAGCTTATCAATGCTTAAATATGGCAGTTTTATTTCCACCTGGTGATCTTGGCCTGTAACACATTTCCTGTTTTAGTACACAGAGGAGTACATAGTGGGTCACTTGCTCAATAAAGGCCCGTACACACAATCAGATTTTCAGAGGGGAAACACAACACAACATTTGCAGAAGTTGCCCAAAGGGTGGTGCGTAAGAGCTAAAAAAACACATAGTTTTGTGTTTGTCGGCCAACAATTCTTTGCCGTTTTTGTATGCAATACAAGTTCCTGGCCAATGACCTTCGGACAAAAGTCCTACGCTTTGTCTGCAGAAAGTCCGATCGTGTGTACCAGGCTTAAGACTGTCATTCACAGAACATCTTGCATTTTTCTCAATCACTGTAAGGTGTTCTCTGTTTGGACGAGGTGGAAAGGCGGTGTCATGATCTCTACCTCGCCCAATCACAGAACTCTTTAGAGTCTTTGAGAAAATGGCAAGACGTTCTGTGAATGTGCCAATGCCAAGCATGTACCTTCCCCCCGTGAACACTATGCAACCGGGAAGCTGCTTGGCACAGGACCCTGAAGAAAGCGGAGATCAATATAGTAGCAGGGACTACTACAGTGATTCTCCACTTCCACAGGTATACAATATACATAGTTATGTTGGTCCAAGTTGAATCAATGCAGAAAAGCCATTCCTGGAACGCTGCTTTTAAATGGTTTGTCTCAAGTCTTTACCTGCCACTTTTGTTGGACAGCTTGATCTTTTAGAAAGCTGAAAAACAGACATGATAGCGCTTGATCAGGACAAGCAATATAGACAAAGCAGAGCTCTCAAAGGGAACACACCCTGGATTAAATGAATGAATTATAAACGTGGGTGCTCAGGCTCCAAAAGTGTCCTCCAATCACTGGATACAGCAACTCCAGAAATACTCTTTCAAGACTCTATTGTAGATAGAGGCGTGACAATAAGGCCCCGTACATACACGACCGAGCTTCTCCATATTCTGCCGAGAAGCTCGATCGTGTGTACGTTTTCGCCGAGCAAACTGACGAGCGAGGTGTCGAGCCAAAATAGAGAGCAGGTTCTCTATTTGCTCGATGGGCCATCGGGACTAATGGCTCGACGCCTTTTTCGACAGCCTGGTCGACGAACTTGACGGCCGCCCGAGAACCTCGTCGGGCGGAATGATGAGTTTAGCCCGACGAGGTTCTCGTTCGTGTGTACGCGACCTAAAACATGCTAACACATTTTGGCAAAGTAGCCTTATTCACAGTACTGGCTGCATCACCAGAAGAAAAAGAAAAAAAAAAAACATAAAATAAGAAAGAAATGCAGCCACCCCAACTAAGAATTAGCAAACTGTGATAGAATACATTTTGTTTTGGGGCTTAATACCACGTTAACTGTCTAGAAATTGATAAAAAAAAAGAGTGAATAGCAAAAATATTTCTGGATCAAATGCTATGCGAGTACTGCTCACATGGCTAAAAACAAGCTTTGGTTAGATGAGCTCTGTAAGAAGATCAGTCAATCAGAACTCCTTTAAGCAGAGCCTCAACAGTCTCCATATTTCTCCCATGATAGGTTTTAAGTGGACCTTCCTTAAAAACAAAACAAAAAAAGACTGGGTCGACAGAAGTTAAAGTTGGTTCCCATGTATATGCCATAAAGTGATTTTTGTTTTCCTTCAAAGAAGCAGATCCATGGTTGAAATAAAAGTATAGGTGGACCCTATCCCAGTCTTAAAGTTTTTTTTTTTTTTTTGTTGCTGAAATGACTGTTTACATGGTATAGAGACATAATAGATAACTAATACCTTTTAAAAATGATTAAAAATAGATAAAAATCAATCATATAATGTACCTACAGTTCTAGTTTAGTTTTTGCATGCCATTTCCTGCTTCTGTGATGTTCAGAGCCACAGAGCCAATACAGGGCAGTGATGGTTTGTAAAATGAAACTGATTGGTTCTTCTGATTGAGGGGTTTTAGACACACAGTAATCACACCTTCTTGATTAGTGACCACAGAGAGAAGCTCCCATGATTTTTTTCATCAGGAAACAGACAACCAGGAAGTGTCCAGAACAGAGAAGATCTACAGCAACATCATAGCAAAAGCGAACAATGAGGACATGAAACCAGGAATGCAGTAAGGTAAAGGAAGCTATTTAGCTAAGTGACCCTTTAAGCCTCGTACACACGCTCGGTTTACTCGGCAAGACCCAGGAAGAAAACTGCTGGCAGAGCTTTCTTGCCGATTAAACCGAGCATGTGTGCGAGACTTTCAGGTTTCTTGTCAAGAAAACTGCCCAGAATCTAGACAAGAAAATTTTCTCGTTGTGAGATTCTCGGCAGGAAACCTGAGAGTGTGTTGCCTGTCGCTGTAGAAATAACCCACGCATGCTCGAAATATCTTCCTAGGCATAGGTAGGGTGCAGCAAGATGGCGGCGACTGCATCGAATGTGACGAGAGCATGCTCGTCTGACGCAATGACGTCACCGCGTTATTTCCCTTCAAAAGAACAGTGGTTCTTTTTAAAGGAGCGTCTGTACACTCGGGCGGTAAGAGATTCTTGCCAAGAATCTCGTCAGGAAAAAGGTTTTTTTTTTTTCCTGACGAGATTCTGGCCCGTGTGTACAGGGCTTATGACTGATACCTCTCTATCATAGGGGAAATTCTTGTATTAGCTCATCTCACTTGACGGAATCTTTGAAACCTTTTAATGCTTAAGAGCATTAAATACAGCCAATGCATTTTAGGGTTAAAAAACATCTTCAAAGTTTAAGAAGTTGATGCCCATGGGCGAGACTTAGTCGGCTACCATTGGGGTTGTGCAGAGACGTTGGTCTTCGTCAAGCCTCTCCTAGTGTATTCTGTTGCAGTTTTTCTTAACTAACTGCTCACTTCCTGAAGAGAAAGGCTTTTTTCCCCGAAATGTGTTGGCAGCATTTCTCTCAATCCATTAAATGTTTCAAAAAGTTCTTCAAATTTGATTTTTTGAACTTTTATACCTCCTCCTGTACACACCTAAGAATAAAAAAGAAAGGGTTTTCTTTACTGACACCCTAAATACTCAGATTACCTACTGTATTTCTTTGAAAAACCTGTAAAAAATAAATAAAGCTTTTACCAAAAATGTAAAAAATAAAATTGCCTTGGGCCAGCTTCTGATGACTCTGAGAGATGCAGGTGATGTCACAGCTACTCGCCACTGCCGCAAAAGCTTTATTTTTCACAGGCCCTTGTAAGCAAATATGGGTGCACTTTAAAATATCTGGAACAAAGCCCCCCCCCCCCCCCCCCAACCCAGCGTTAACATACATAGACAAACCACACTGACTTTTGATAACCTTCACAAACTTAGGTGTCCTGGTCGTGCATATAAAATGAAAGCGGTGGTGCGCTTTACTTAGGCCCCTTTCACATTGCGGCGGGAGCCGCGCTGGCAGTATAGCGGTGCTATACCGTCGGATTTGCCGCAAGTTGCGGCCGCTAGCGGTGCGGTATTAACCCCCGCTAGCGGCCGTGAAAGGGCTAATACCGCCCGCAGTGCGCCTCTATAGGGGTGCATTGCGGGCGGTATTGCGGCGGTTTCCTATTGTTTTCAATGGGAAGGAGCGGTATACACGCCACTCCTCTCACCGCTCCAAAGATGCTTTTTTTCTTTCCCACCAGCGCATCGCCTCAGTGTGAAAGCCTACGGGCTTTCACATTGAGGTTGCTGGGCAGGAGTTTTTCAGGCGGTATAGCAGCGCTATTTTTATCGCTGTACCGCCTGAAAAACTCCAATGTGAAAGGGGCCTAATTCTCCCCAAGGGATCTCCATATATTTAATTTTCTATTCCCATTTTATTAAAATATTTGCCATGTTTTGGTGCTTTTACACATGCTCAAGAGAAAGAAAAAAAAAAGACTGACTGGAACGAAATTGCCTTCAAGTACTAATTTATTACTAAATCCTAGATGTTTGTTATTGAAATTGCTTCTGTACATTCAGTTCATGAAAAAAAATAAAAAATATTTCAGTGTACTTATTTAACCTGACTAGTGAGCAATCTGATATGGCGAGCATTAAGCAAGTGCGTTTTTTTTTCTTGTTTTCTAAGAAAAAAAATTAAAATATTATTTATATTTCAGCAGTGGATTGTGTGTTTTCTTTACATTGACAGAATCCAGCTGGACGGTTTGTATGACATGTTGGAATTGTGCGTTATGTCAAAATTTGGTTTGTGCCATGCCTAACTTTACAGACCAGTGTACACGATCCACGACAAATGTTTTGAAGCCTACAGATGGCCACTTGTTGTCTAATGTGTTACTCCAAAGTGCCCAGACATTACAGGGGCTCTATGTATGTGTGTGCGGCCACCATTATGATGGAAAATGTCAACAGAGCCTAAGCACGCTGCATACACTTTGCTATAGGCTAGGGCAGTGATGGCGAACCTTGGCACCCCAGATGTTTTGGAACTACATTTCCCATGATGCTCCACTACACTGCAGAGTGCATGAGCCTCATGGGAAATGTAGTTCCAAAACATCTGGAGTGCCAAATTTCGCCATCACTGGGCTAGGGGATAAAAGGCGTGCAGATCTAGCTCTCCCTCACACCTCAATGTTCATGTTCCCTTTCTTTCCTTAAGACCCTTTTAACACTGAGGAGTTTTTCAGGCATTTTTAGCTAAAAATGATGCCTAAATACCGTCTGAAAAATTCCTGTCCTGCAGTCTCGGTGTGAAAGCCTAATGCCGCGTACACACGGTCGTTTTTTGCGATGAAAAAAAAACGACGTTTTTTAAAACGTCATTTAAATTGATCGTGTGTGGGCAAAACGTCGTTTTTTGTCTTCAAAAAAACGACCAAAAAAAAATTCCAACATGCTTGAATTTTTTGTGTCGTTTTTCAAAACGTCGTTTTTTGTTTCACAAAAAGTCACCGTGTGTAGCAAAAACGTCTTTTAAAACGACGTTTTTCAACCCGCGCATGCCCAGAAGCTAGTTATGAAGCGAGCTTCAATGGAAAAGCGTGGTGAACGTAACCTCGCTTTTTGTGAAAAAACGATGGTGTGTATGCAAAATTGTCTTTGAAAAGTGACGTTTTAAAAACGTCGTTTTTTACTTCACAGAAAACGTCGTTTTTTTTCATCGCAAAAAACGACCGTGTGTACGCGGCATAAGTGTTTTCACACTGAGGCGATGTGCTGGCGGGACCGCTCCAAAAGTCCTGCGAGGAGCATCTTTGGAGCGGTGTTTACCGCTCCTCCACTGCTCCTTCCCATTGAAAACAATGGGACACCGCGGCTATACCCATTGCCGGCGGTATTGACCCTTTTCCGGCCACTAGCGGGGGTTTGAAGCGCACCGTTACCGTCCAAATAACGCAGAGTCTGTGGCAATTCCGACGATATATTGCCGCTAAAAAGTGTGAAAGGGGCATAAGGCTTATGACCCCCACCCTCTTTCATGCAGTGATTCATACTCTTGCACTAGATGCCATTGCACTCCCTTACACTCGCTGCCAGTGTACTTGCGCTCACTCTTACAGACACTGTCGCTGCACCGGTGGGCATTTCTTACACTTGCTACTACTGTACCCATGGGTATTCTTGCACTCATTACTGTACCCATGGGCATTCTTACACTCATTACTACTGTACTCATGGGCATTCTTGCAGCCATTACTACTGTACCCATGGGCATTCTTGCACTCGCTGCCACTGCACTCCCATGTACGCATGCATCTATTTTTACTGCACCTTTGGGCATTCTTGAACTGCTCCACTGTACTACCAAGGGTATTCTTACACTCATTACTACTACACCCACAGGCATTCTTGTACTTGCTACCACTGCATCCATGTGTACTTTTATATGAATTGCAGCTGCACCCATTGGCATTTTTGCACTTGCTGTCACTGCACCCACAAGCACTATACATGCACAGCCACTGCACCCAAGGGAATTCTTGAACTCCATGCTACTGCACTACCATGGGCATTGTTACAATCGCTACTACTGCACTCGCGAGCATTTTTGAACTCCATGCCACTGCACTACCCTGGACATTCTTATACTTGCTACTACTACACCCACAGGCATTGTTGCACTTGCTGTTACTGTACCCACAATCACTATACATGCACAGCCACTACACCCATGTGCATTGTTAAATGAACTGCCACTGCCCTCACGCTCACCCTTGCACTGCCACTGCACTCGTGGGCATTCTTGTACTCACTACCACTGCACTCGGTGGGACTTTCTGCTAGCACCAACACATCAGGATCTTATGCACTGGGGCTAAATCAGGGCTCAAGTCCTGCGGGAACGCATGGGAACGAAGTTCCTGCACTTTTTTCACAGCAGGAACTCTGTTCCCTTTGCAGGACTAGAGCAGCCGAGCCAATCCTTCACTAAGCGGCGATGCCCAGCTCGAGTCACTGTCGGGGCAGACGAACCTTAGTAATCCTTTGTTACTGGCCGCTTTCTGTATATGGATTCATCGGGTAGTGTGTGGGTATTCCGTCACTTCCTCAATGCCGCAATGTCTCCTGGGAGCTTTTGTCATTGTTCCCAGGAGATATTGCGGAGGTCTGCCGCGAGTTATTGCGGGATTTAGAAAGAACCTGCGGGTGACTTGCGAATACCCGCACACTACCCAATGAATCCATATACAGCAAGGGGCCAGTAACATAAAGGATTACTAAGGAACAGTGAATCGAAAAAAACATGCAGTTTAGTAATTATGCATATGAGCGTATAATTTTTTTTTTTTTGGTGGGGGAGTGGATCTTGGATGGGAGTTCCCACACTTTTTTCCCCAGGACTTGACCCCTGGGCTAAATGCTCTTGTAAATGTGTTCTTAGATGTACCAACAGCTATGCAGTACAAGGGCTCGTCTGACTGCATAAAATCGGAATGGTTTGTTTAGGTAGCACCGTGCATGTTTTATATTTAAAGGCCAGTTCACACCATGCCCATGCTGTTCGATTCACGTTGCATTCAAAACGCAGTTCATTTGCGATCTGTGGCAACACCCCAAACACAGTGCGTTTGCCTGAAATGGATCACATGGTACAAAAGTACCATGCAATCCAGTTGCAGTGTGTTTCTAAAAGTAGTACATGCTCTACTATTGGTGTGATGTGTTTTCTTCTCAAACAAGTGCCCAGACATTACAGGGGCTCTATGTTTGTGTGTGCGGCCACCATTTTGATGGAAAATGTCAACAGCGCCTAAGCACGCTGCATGGTGTGAACCAGCCATAAAGCTAAAGTAGATTAAACTGAGACTGTACTATCAAAGTGTATGGTCAGCTTAGAAGGAAAAAAAGATACTTCTACAAACTTACTGTATGTATAGTGTTTGAAACCATGTGAATAAAAAGACTATTACTTTTAATGACCATGCAGACCAGCTTTAAAAAATATTGAAAACAAATGGCTTCCCAGAGGCGGGCAACATCACTCATTTCAAGCAACTAATGGGGATAATGATGATACCAGTTATATATTTCTTTGCCATGAAATTTACAATGGCTGGTATGATCTTGCAATAAAAGCAAAGCACATTCTGATCTCTAATGGCTTTAGTGATAATCCAGCCAAAACATTTTCTGACTGGGGAAGGATTAGATCTTCTGTCAAGCAGGACAAATGTCTGTCCTCATATCCCAAATAGCTTATGTATATAATCCGTGAGGTGCAGGGTGTGACCACATATAAGCACTGAAGATTATGAATGAATTATATGCACACTGCTCCATATTGACACTACTGGGGCCGGGGATTAACAAAGACTGACACATAAAAAAAAAAAAAAAACATTTTCTATATACATGCTTATTTAGCGCTTTATGTGCCGAATAAATAAAAGTGTTACATGACAGTGTCAAGGTGTATATACAATTATTTTATTAAACAGAGATAAACAATTATTGTCTAAACAATTGTAGTACACAAAACATGGTTCTTGTGGATACAGCACCTTAGATGGAATTCCCAACATGTTTCGCCCACATCCTGGGCTTCCTCAGGGAATGCTGTCCACTTCAGATACAAGCCTTCTAATAAAGAAAATATATACAACAGTCATATCAATACAAAATTTGTAAAAAAGAAAAGCACAATTTTATTTAAACAATAAAAATGTATTTTCTAGAGAGATAAGTATTAACATGCATGTGCACAATCAGCCTGAGAACAACCTTACTCATCCCGGTCTTTAAAGGCAGTTTATACTACAATCAGTAATAATTCAGGGGTCTGCAGCTGTCACATAAAACCAAGAACTAAAGGCTAAAAATATATCCTGTTACATGATAGTGGTGAACAATCTGTCCATCCCTCATCATTACACTATTTATGTAGATCTGGTGAAGGTGGACATTTTAGAACATTTTTTCTAAGACTATTGGCTTTAGTGTTTAATTATTTTGGCGCACCTATCGGACAAAAATGGAAATTGTCGCATATCACTTGTACCGTTATGGCTGGTGCTACAACACATAGACATGGCATTGTCATGACAGGTAAATTTTTCTCTAATTTTTGTGTTCTGTCAATCTGACTCTTTTCAGCAAATTGCGCGCACATTTTTTTTTTCTTTATGGAGGATCCCTTTTAAAAAAAAAAAAAACGAGTGCTGCCAATCCCATCATGCCTCTGCCCGTGGAAGTCATGCTTGTAACTGTCAGCTTTGCAATGCCTCATGGGACTTGTAGTTTTGCAACAGCTGGGGGGCCACCAGTTTGAGACCCTTTGTCTAAGTGAAGCCAAAGAGTTCATATTAAAATAACCCAGAGGGGGTAAAGTTCATGCTTAAAGTATGCTATGAGCATATAAGTGTTTGGCATTTTGCAGAGTAGAGACTGGCCAGAGAGGGATTTATTTAATGCAGTTGTCCAGCTTGAACGCGTTTTGCAACAAACCAAAAATCCATATTTTTTATTTTATTTTTTAGATAATATGTAGGGGTGCACAGCAGTGTGCAGAGGGTTAATGCCGTGTTTTTCAGGATTAGCTATTCTTTTAGATTTTTATTACTGTCTATGGTTCTGGAGAATTTTCCACTTAATTTTTGATAAAAAAAAGCATAACAGGAAGCAAGAAACATTTCCCAGAGGCGGAGCGCTTACTTTTATTATAGAATTAAAAATTAAGTCCAATTTGTATGTAATATTCTGTCATTAAGTATGGCCATTACTGGAGAGTGGGTGTATTTATCTCCATAATCATTGCTTTTTTTCACTACAGGAAAAATCCTCAGCAGGGAGAGTAGGAAACGAGGAGGGTTGAGGTTACTTGCTGCAGTAATACGTAGATATATACACTGAGCCATAATATTGACCACTTAGAGGTAAAGTGAAAAACGTTGATTATCTCGTTACAATGGCATCTGAAATTGGGTGGGATATATTAAGCAGCAGCTTTGACTTGTGGGATGTTCCCAATCTCCAGTGGTCCTGTTCTACCAAAAGTGGTCCAAGGAGAGGAAAAAAAACAGAGAAGAGGTGACAGGGTCAAGGGTGGCCAAAACTTACTGATGTACGTGGAGAGCAAAGTCTGGCCTGGGTAGTCTGATCCAATAGAAGAGCTACTCTAGCTCAAATTGCTGAAAAAGATACCACTGATTCCAAAAAAAAAGGTGTCAAAACACACAGTGCGCCACAGTTTGTTTCGTATGGGGCTGTGGAGCTGCTGACTTGTTAGGGTGCCCATGCTGACCCATGTCCTGCAGCCAAAAGTGCCTGGACTTGGTACATGAGCATCAGAACCTGACCATGAAGCAATCAAAGAAGGTGGCCTGGTCTGATGAATTCAAAAATGGTTTGAGGCACACAGCAGAGAGTGTTGATTTGGCCTCCAAATCTCAAATGGAGCATCTCTGGGATTTGCTGCAAAAACAAGTCCATGGAAACTACAAGATTTGCTACTGTTTTCTTGGTGATAGATACCACAGCATACCGTCAAAGGTCCAGTGGCGATCATGCCTCACCGGTCCAGGGCTGTTTTGGAGGCAAAAGGTGGTCCTTCTCAAAATTAGCTGGGTGGTCATAATGTTAAGGGTGATTGGTGTATATGTGTTGGGTGACAGGTCCACTTTAAATGTCTGTTACCTGACAGACAATATAAATATTGTGTTAGTCAGAAAATCTGTCCAATATTTTCAGTCAGCAGAATGTCTCACTTTCCATTACTAAGCAATAGCCCTATCTGGCAGGGAGTTTCAAATGTGATATTTCATTATTTAAATTGAGTAACTAAACTTTCCAAATGGCTTTCGGTGCCGTAATTCGTATTCTGGAGCGCAGCCAGGATCTGTGGAGAGCTCGCTGTGACAGAAGAAGATACGTAGCTTTGCTGCCCCCTCAGTCAGTGTACATGAATATTCAGTCAGCTAATGAAACCTTCTGCCTGCAGGAGACAGTGCCATCCATCCTCTCACATTGTACAGTGTGATATATTATACACCTGCACTCCAGGCTGTCCGCCATTTTCTGCTGGAACTAGGGAACACTTTATCCTCATACTGGACACTCCGTCCTCCTAAAATCTGTTATGATAAAATCACAGAATCAGCAATACTAAGCTCCTTGTCTGTCACACAATGAGCCTCTTCAGTGAAACAGAGCGTGTTAACTGCAGGCAGGTCCACTTTCTCTATGGCAGGTGGCACCCCTGTCTGTGAGGGACATTAACAGTGCTAGGGAAAGGTTCTTGATGAGGAGGGTAAGGCCCCTTTCACACTGGGGCGGGAGGTGCGGTGGCGGTATAGTGCCGCTATTCTTAGAGGCGCTTTACCGTCGGAATTGTGGCGGCATTCCACCACTAGCGGTGCGGTTTTAACCCCCGCTAGTGTCCGAAAAAGGGTTAATACCGCCGGCAATGCGCTTCTGCAGAGGCGCATTGCCATCGGTGTAGCCGCGGTTTTCCATTGCTTTCAATGGGAAGGAGCTGTAAACACACCGCTCCTCTCACCGCTCCAAAGATGTGGCTAGCAGGACTTTTGGAGCAGTCATGCTAGCGCACCACTCCAGTGTGAAAGCCCTCGGACATTTCTCACTGCAGAAACAGCAGCCACTGTTTAGGGTCAGTTTGCAGGTGCTATATTTAGGGCAATAGCGCCTGCAAACCGCCCCAGTGTGAAAGGGGCCTAAGAGTAGGACCTCATCTCTTCTGACCATTCTCCCAATTGGGGCCCAGGTGACTAGGCCAAATTCAGTCCTCTCCCAACAGATGCTGTCATTCCGGCTGGACTCTACTCCTGTCATGCTACTGAACTGTGAGTGTGCCCGGCTGGGTGACGTTCCCACTGGGGTTAAAGG
This sequence comes from Rana kukunoris, assembly GCA_029574335.1. Classification (NCBI taxonomy): domain Eukaryota; kingdom Metazoa; phylum Chordata; class Amphibia; order Anura; family Ranidae; genus Rana; species Rana kukunoris. The sequence continues at coordinate 63,805,711 of CM056052.1, read as the reverse complement.
GTCACTAAAGGAAGAAAAAAATTTGCTGAAATGACTGTTTTCAGGGTATAGAGACATAATAGTTAACTGATTCCTTTTAAAAATGATTAAAAATAGATAAAAATCAATCATATTTTCAACCTACAGTTCTAGTTTTGTTTTTGCTGTTGTTTCCTGTGTCTCTGATGTACAGAGCCAGAGAGCTAATAGAGGGCAGTGATGGTTTGTCTAAAACCCCTCAGCCCAATCTAGTTTCAGTTTACACACAGTAATCACACATCCTTGATTAGTGACCACAGTGAGAAAGCTCCCAGTACTGTGGTGATCAGGAAGCAGACAACCAGGAAGTGTGGAGATCAGACGAGGATTACAGCAACTTGAGAGCAAAAAACGAACAATGAGGACATGAAAACAGCACTGCATTAAGGTAAAGGAATCTATTAAGATAAAAAAAAATCCTTTACAAACCCTTTAATGTAAATTATGCATGATTAATTGTTAACATGCAGGCGTAAACAACCATTCCACAAACATAACACTTGAACCTTCTGCTTTGCTGGAAGAATTCTAGTTTAGATTGAGCTTAGCGAAGCTGGCCCCCCTACAATCAACACAAATAAAAACTCAAGTGTGCTACGTTTGTGCTGTTTTGTGCCACAAAAATTTACGTTTGTGCTGCTTTTATTTTGAAGATATTAGCAATTGTTTTTTCCAGACTATGACATCACCTAGCCCCCCTACAACAGCCAAATGGCACAAAACTGGTGTTTTGTGCTGCTAAATCTTTCGTTCTATCTTTTATCGTTTTTGTGTTATTTATGATTTATTAACCACTTGTCGACCAGCCGCCGTCGTTCTACGGCGACAGGTCGGCTCTCCTGGGCGACAGCCCGTCATTCTACGTCGGCACTTCGACGGCCACTAGGGGGCGTGTGCGCGCCGCCGGCGGCCCGTGCCCCCCCCCCCGAGTCCCCCGAGTCCCGCGCGCATGCCATGGAAACCTACGATCGCCGCCGGGCACCCGCGATTGCTTGTTACAGAGTGGGGAACAAGAGCTATGTGTGTAAACACATAGCTCTCGTTCCTGTCAGCGGGGGAAACGCTGATTTTCTGTTCATACAATGTATGAACAGAAGTTCAGTGATTTCCCCTAGTGAGTCCACCCCCCCCATACAGTTAGAATGCACCAGGAACACACTTAACCCCTTCCCTGCCCCCTAGTGTTAACCCCTTCACTGCCAATGGCATTTTTATAGCAATCCAATGCATTTTTATAGCATTGATCGCTATAAAAATGCCAATGGTCCCAAAAAATTCTATAGGTTGCATTTTTTGAGTTACAGAGGAGGTCTAGGGCTAGAATTATTGCTCTCGCTCTAACGATCACGGCGATACCTCACTTGTGTGGTTTGAACACCGTTTTCATATGCAGGCGCTACTCGCGTATACGTTCGCTTCTGCGCGCGTGCCCGTCGGGACGGGGCGCTTTAAAAAAAAATGTTTTTGTATTTATTTTTATTTATTTTATCATTTTTAACACTGAAATAAAAAAATAATTATCACTTTTATTCCTATTACAAGGAATGTAAACATCCCTTGTAATAGAAAAAAGCATGACAGGTCCTCTTAAATATGAGATCCGAGGTCAAAAAGAAAAAAAAATGGCCCTTTAAGAGCTATGAGCAGAAGTGATGTTTTGACGTCGCTTCCGCCCTGCTATGGTATGGAGACGGGTGGGGGCCATCTTCCCCTCACTCGTGTCTATACCCAGGAAAGAGAAAGACCCGATCGCCTCCGACGCTACCGAGGGATCGGGTAAGCGGCGGAGAGCTCCCGCCGCCGATAACGGTGATCTTGTGGCAAATCTGCCGCAGAGACCACATTTATTGGAAACCTGTGTTATGGCAGCTAGCTGCTGCCATAAGAGATATCCCTCTTCAAAGTGCCGACGTATATAGTCGTGCGGTGGTCCGGAAGTGGTTAATTTATTTCCCTCTAGGATTGTTGTGAACAAGTTTGAACAAGATGGATTATGGGATTTGTAGTGTACATAGAGCAGTGCACACGACCACAACTAACATGTACTCCTTGTTCTAAAGTAAACAAACAAATGGGAAAGGGTAAAGTATTGTCTCTTTAGTTTTTGGAGGACATTGCAAGGAGGCAGATAAATGCAATAAGATTATATATAATATTTAATGGAAAATGGAATACATTGTCCCAAGCCTCCTTCAGTTGGTAAGAATGACCCTTTTTTTTTAGACCAAATTCTTCTGTCCATCGTGCAACCTCATGTGTCACTCTTTTTGGTACATCCCTATGGTAGCGCCTGTGTACTTTCAGTCCAGGTGCTATCTTAAATTTAGAGGGGGATGAGAGAGTTATGTAGCTCTTATCCATATGATTTGTGCAAATTCAGCTGTTGTTCTAGCTGGGCTGTGCTGCCGGTTCATTCTGTGTTCCTGAGGTGCCTTTCCACCCGGGGCGTCAGGTGGCGGCAGTGGAGTTCATGTAAGAGCGCCTTTTGCCAGCAGCTAATCAGAGGGTTTTTTCCCTCGCAGGGCATGCTGGGGGAGAGTACTTCTAGAGAGACGCCATTTTTGGCGGGGAGTTTGTGGTTGGATCCGGGTGCGGTACCCACCTTCAGGGTGTGCACACATCACGGCCCCGGCGATATGGCCTACCAGGCCGGGGCGCACGTTCTACACGTGGTTCTTGGTTCTGGGACCATGTTGGCCCGGAGCGACTGAAGCTGCGATGGGACCCAGTGACTTATTGGGTCCCCCACCTCTTAACCACTTCAGACCCGCGCTATTGACATAATACGTCAACAGCACGGATCTGAGGCGCCAACTTGACGTCTTTGGACGTGATTTGTGTGCATTACCCGCGCGCGCCACTGGGTGGCGCGCGGCGGGTAAACACTGTCCCGCCGCATCGCTGGGGATCCGATGCATGTACCTGGCGGCCGCGATGTCCGTCGGGTACATGCGATCGGCGGGAAACCGAACAGATGACAGCAGGGACGTGGAGCTCTGTGTGTAAACACAGAGCTCCACGTGCTGTCAGCGGAGAGGAGAACGATCTGTGTCTCTTTACATAGGGACACAGCATCGGTCACCTCCCCCAGTCACCCCCCCTCCCCACACACAGTTAGAACACACCCAGGCAATACATTTAACCCCTTCCTCACCCCTTAGTGTTAACCCCTTCCCTGCCAGTCACATTCATACAGTAATTAGTGCATTTTTATATCACTGATCGCTGTATAAATGTGAATGGTCCCAGATTTGTGTCAAAAGTGTCCGATATGTCCGCCGCAATATCGCAGTCGCAATAAAAATCGCAGATCGCCGCCATTACTAGTAAAAAAAATAATAATAAAAAAAATCATAATTCTGTTCCCCATTTTGTAGGCGCTAAAACTTTTGCGCAAACCAGTCGCTTATTGCGATTATTTTTATTTTTTTTTCAAAAATACGTCGAAAAATACGTATCGGCCTTAACTGTGAAAAAAATAAGTTTTTTTTAAAAAAAAATGGGATATTTATTATAGCAACAAGTAAAAAATATATATATATTTTTTAAATTGTCGCTCTTTTTTTGTTTATAGCGCAAAAAATAAAAACCGCAGAGGTGATCAAATACCACCAAAATAAAGCTCTATTTGTGGGGAAAAAAGGACGCCAATTTTGTTTGGGAGCCACGTTGCACGACCGCGCAAATGTCAGTTAAAGCGACGCAGTGCCGGAAGCTGAAATTTCGCCTGGGAACGAAGGGGGTTTATGTGCCCAGTAATGAAGTGGTTAAAAGAAGATCCCAAGCAAGTTGTGCTGTTCGGTGGGGAGTCAGTCTGAGGAGAGCCAGGAGGCAGGCAATCCAATAGGGCCTGGACAAACCATCGGGGATCGAGGTGACCGGACACTGGGAGTTTGTCTAATGGCAACCTGTCAGTAGGTGACTATTTGAGGAAAACTACCTGAGGGAGATTCAGGCATCAATAATCTTGAGAAGGATTCACCTCACGAATTGTGTTCTAAAGCGAAGGGCCTGTAGCAGAGGTCTCACTCCTATTTCTACTTTCAGTCAAGTCTGTGTCAGAATCTTGTTTTCCTTCTCAAGATTCTCAGTGATATTCTGGCTGCCAGTTCTGTAAGAGAGACTGTCCAGGTACGCTGTACCCACTCCGGCGGGTAAGTATACACACTCTCAGGTTTCTCGTCTGGAAACAGGCAAACGAGAATCTCGATGAGAAAAAAAAGAGAGCAGGTTCTCTTTTTTTCTCATTGAGATTCTTGCCTGATTTCCAGGCGACAAACTTGAATGCCTCGTACACATGAGCGGGAATCTCGGCAAGAAGCAGTTTTCTTGCTGTTTTTTGCTGAGAAACCCTGTCGTGTTACTGTTTGACCCCAATGATTTCCAAGTTGGCCCTGATACCGTTAAACCACTTGTGGTGCTTGAGCTCTGAGTGAAATTGCTTTATTGTTTCTTTTTCCTTCCTCTGGATCAACTGTGGGCATAGGATTGTATGTATGTATGTATGTATGTATGTGTGTGTGTGTGTATATATATATATATATATATATATATATATATATATATATATATATATATTTTTTTTTTTTTTTCTTTTATTGGTTGAACTAGATGGACTTGTGTCTTTTTTCAGCCAGACTATGTAACTACATGATAGGTGGGGTGTTTTCCGCGCCAATTGTTGATTAATTCACAGTTGTGAAAAAATAAATACAAATTATATAATATATATAAATTTGAATGGTGGTAAGCTGCTCCTCAAGGTACAGTGATGAACTGTGGTTATGGTAGTAAAATGGTGGAAGAGGGCGCTATTCTATAAATATGCCCTAGACCTAGAGTGAAAAGCACAATAGAGAATGTGACTAGAGTAAATGTGACCAAAATATTAAATACATACAAAGTATAAATTAATTAATTAAATGACAGCGCAATATATAAATGGAATGTAAAAGTGGATAAACTACCCAATTACGGGCAGAAAAGTGCAATTGTGGATAAATACAACAATCTGATTAGTGATAAATAGAGTCCATCTAGAAGTCCATATTATGAAATGGGTTCAATATTCATTGAACTGGTACTTTATAAGGGAAGACTCTACCGTCGCCACACTATGACTACAAGCGCTTTTTTTTATCCTGATTTGTAAGTGCAATACTTATTAAATTTTTAATTTACCGTGACGATATCACACTATTGCTCCTTCTTTTTCTTCACAACATTTTTAATATATACCTACTGAGCATCAAGCCCTGGACAGCAGAAGTTTCCCTCCCGGATTACGGCGTAGATGCACATCTCCGTCACCCGCAGCCCCACGAGGCCTTGATCCATGCTGGATGTTCCAAAGCTTATATGACTCTCAAGTCTATATAGCTTGTAGAGTTCATTTGATTCGGTAAGCCTCCATTCTTCAGTGGGTGAAGGTCTTCTTACTTTTCTTATATCACCATACAAGAGTTCACATAGAGGACATCACTCGTTTGCATTGAGCACCTTTTAGTCCTTGTATTTGGACATTGATTGCATCTTCTCTGTTTGGACACTTTTTCTCACATTTGGGGTCACTCAATTTCGTTATTGGACATTTATTGTATTGTGTATGGTTGGATATTTCTTCATATTTTTGTTGTACGATCACACCCACCAATTACACATACCTATATATCATATAGATACATTACATTCATCTATATTCATTCATATTCAGCGCTACACATTTTTCTATCCATGGTACTTTATACAACAAGAGTGGTTCCAGAAAATAATTGTAAATACAATCATGCAATTGATCCTCAGATGTGTTGATAGCCTTTACCACAATGTTGGGACCTCTTTAACTACTTGAGATCCGCGCTACAGCCGAATGACGGCTCTAGCGCAGATCTAAATTGTCAACAAGCCGTCAATTGACGGCTTGTCACTAGCTGCTTCCCGGCGCACGCTCCAGAGTGCGCTGCGGGGAAACACTGTGTTGCCCGTGTCCCTTGGACACAGCCAATCACAGATCGCCGCGAACGGCCAATCAGAGTGGCCGTTTGCGATGCGATCTGTGCGGCCAATGAGAGATGATCTCATAGATCATCTCTCATTGCCGTTTTACATAGAGACAGCGTTCTGTCTCTGGAGAGCAGGAGACGGATCTGTGTCTCTTGTACATAGAGACACAGATCGGTCACCTCCCCAGTCACCCCCCCTCCCCCCACAGTTAGAACACTATGCAGGGAATACATTTAACCCCTTCCTCACCCCCTAGTGTTAACCCCTTCAATGCCAGTCACATTTATACAGTAATTAGTGCATTTTTATAGCACCGATCGCAGTATAAATGTGAATGACGCCAAAAATGTGTCAAAAGTGTCCGATGTGTCCGCCATAACGTCGCAGTCCCAATAAAAATCGCAGATCGCCGCCATTTCTAGTAAAAAAAAAATAATAAAAAATAATAATTCTGTCCCCTATTTTGTAGGCACTATAAATTTTGCGCAAACCAGACGCTTATTGCGATTTTTATTTTATTTATTTTTTACCAAAAATATGTAGAAGAATACGCATCGCCCTAAACTGAGAAAAAAACTTTTTTTTTTTTTAATTGGGATATTTATTATAGCAACAAGTAAAAAATATTGTATTTTTTTCAAAATTGTCGCACTTTTTTGTTTATAGCGCAAAAAATAAAAGCCGCAGAGGTGATCAAATACCACCAAAAGAAAGCTCTACTTGTGGGGAAAAAAGGACGTCAATTTTGTTTGGGAGCCACGTCGCACGACCGCGCAATTGTCAGTTAAAGCGACGCAGTGCCGGAAGCTGAAATATCACCTGGGCAGGAGGGGGGTATAAGTGCCCAGTAAGGAAGTGGTTAAAAAAGTAGGTCATATAGGCTGGGCAGGATGAGTGCCTGCTCACTATGCGGCAAAGACTGGAACCATGACTTCAATGTTGTACCAATATAAACTCAAAGAAAGCAAAAGGGGGAATTTCATAGTGTATTACCATTTATTAAAACTACAAATTAAAAAATACAGCCGAGTGGCCTCTTATTTAGAATGTGCACGTCCGGCACTGGGACTGCTTGTGTATCACCCTCGTGTAGAGACCCGCTCTGCTGCACAATTGATGCGGTCAGTAGTCTTAGGCTGGCTGGTACTAAGTCGGGCGCCACGTTCAGCTATGTGTGGGGTGACTAGATCGTCTGTAACTACATTCAGAATTTTCATTTTGTGGACATTTCTGTAAATAATTGAAGATTTCAGCAACATTTCACTATTTTGGCAGATACATCGAAGTCAATAAGTAAGTGTAATCATTTTAAATGACTCTTGATGGTTAGGGAAGCTCATTTAAACTGTCCTGGGCCCATTTTTGTGTCAAAAATAGCCCTTAATAATTTCATTTGTTTAGCCAAAAAGAAAAACACAGAATAAACAGCAAATGCACCAAAAAAAAAAAAATGAAAAAACGCTATTACAAAGCATTTACTGAAATAAATTAAATTACCCTAAACTGCAACTTGTCATGCAACTTGAGAGTTCAAAGTTGCATGACAAGTCACACCGCATTCACAGCAATGGAACCATTTAAATTGCTGTGACTCGCAGCGACTTTGAAAAAGGTTCCTGCACTATTTCTGTGTGACTTCAGTGCGACTTGCATTGACATCTGTTAAATGAAGTCACATAGGTATCAGTAAGCTGCACACGAAATCGCACTTTTTTGAAGTAACGCTGAAGTAATGCAACTTTAAAACTGCACTGGTGTAAACCAGTCACACATGATTATTTTTTATCCGTTCACCCAGTGGGTTGAATAAAAAGAATGAGCCAATTCCCCCTTCCACACATTTGAGGTGGATAGGGGAATCTTCCCTCCTGTGGTATTGTATTACTCGCTGTCAGAATACAATGATCTGTGTTGTCGGCTATAGCCAGCAGCACTGATTGTTCAGAAAAAGATTTACATTTTGTTTGTACAAAAGTTGATTGATAGATCAACTTGTGTACAACCAGCTAACCCATACATGAAACAAAATTTGGTCGATTCCCGGTGAACCATCCGAATTTCTACCCATGTATAGCTGACTTTATTACAGACCTCCCAAAAAACACATCTTCTAAATCAGGGGTCTCCAAACTTTCTAAACAAAGGGCCAGTTTACGGTCCTTTAGACTTTGAGAGGGCCAGACAGTGACCATTGGAAGTAGAAAAGGTCCCAGCATCTTTGGAAAAAACAAGGCCCCGTCTTTGGTGTCAGTGGGGAAATTGTGCCCCATCATTGGTGTAGCGCCCCCTTACTTTCAGTATGGGCGCTACGCTAAAGTTAGTGGGTGAATGGGAGAATTATTTGGCTCCCATTCATAATTTGTTAAATTTTGGGCTGCTGTCTTCCAGAACTGTCCTGTAGGTCGGACTGCGCTCCAGGAATGCGATCCCATCCCTGGGCAACAGATGGCGCTAGAGGGGTTCTGGCAGAGCCACTTTTCCCCAGCAGCCAATTAGAGGAGTTGGACCTCGCAGGGCATGCTGGGGAGGGGTATATTTGTGACAGACGCCATGATTCTTGTTTCTCTTCGCGGGGTCCGGACTTCGGGTGCAGCATCCACCTTCAGGGTGCGCGCATCCACGGACCCCACCGGCATGGCCCGCCTGGCTGGAGTCGCATGCTACGCGGAGTTCCATCCTGATGTTGAGAGGGGCCCCAGTGGCTTACTGGGTCCCCAACGATATTGAGAGGATCCTAAGCTGAGGGCTGAATGGTGGGGGATCGGCTCAGGGAGAACCCAAAAGCAGGTTGTCCAGGAGACTTGAACGAACCATCGGGGATCCGGTCACCAAGGCCTTGACAGGTACATGGCAGCTGTCAACCAGTGACCTTTCATTGAATTTACTGGGAGGATTTGCTCAATCTGTTTGCTCATTTAAGTATTGAAGTACTAGGCCTGTGGCAGAGGTCTGTTCCTCCCATCAACCTAAAGTGACACTTTGGCTGCCAGGCTTGTGGCAGAAGTCTGTCGGAAGGCACTTCACCCACTCTGGCTAGAGTGGCGACGTATTGGTACATAGCTACTGAAAGCAGGCTTGCTTTCTTCATCATTCAGGGCCTGATATTGCACTTGTTCTTCTGCTTCATCAACCTTTCCTATCCTACCTCATGTTGATGTTGGCCGTGTTGGGCCTTGGAATAAAGCATTCTGAAACCCATTGGATGACTGGACATTCGCTCACTGCTTCTACTCACTACTACCTCTAGACACACTACAAGGTAACTTAACCGCTTAACGCCCGCCGCACGACTATGTACGTCCACAAAATGGCACGTACAGGCAGATGGGCGTACATGTACGTCCCTGCCTTCTTGCGGGTCGGGGGTCTGATCGGGACCCCCTCCACTGCGTGCGGCGGACGGCTTACCTCCGGGAGCGATCCGGGACGAGGGGGCGGCTGTTCGTTTTTGTCCACCCCCTCGTGATTGCTCCCAGCCAATCCCCTGAGCCTCCGCCGTGTCACTTCCTATTTTCAATCCGCTGAGAGGAGAGAAGACATCACAGTAAGTCGCAACAACAATACACTGACACCACACACATAGGCACACTTAACCCCTTCCGATCACCCCCCCCCCAGCCCCGTCACAATGTCACTGATTGCAGTGATCATATATTTACTGATCACTGCATTTAGTGTTAGTGTGACAGGCAGTTAGTGTTAGGTCCAGGGTAGCCCCGTACCCCCCCTAATAAAGGTTTAACCCCTTGATCACCGCCCTAGTTAACCCTTTCACCCCCTATTGCCAGCGTCACTAAGCAATAGTTTTTCTTATCGCTGTATTAGTGTCGCTGTTGCCGCTAGGTAGCTAATTTTTTTAATTGCGACTTTTTTTTACTAAAGACATGTGGCTGAATACATTTTGGCCTAAATGTTTGACTAAAATTTAGTTTATTCGATTTTTCTTATAACAAAAAGTAAAAAATATTTTGTTTTTTTTTCAAAAATGTCGCTCTATTTTTGTTTATAGCGCAAAAAATAAAAATCGCAGAGGCAATCAAATACCATCAAAAAAAAGCTCTATTTGTGGGAAGAAAAGGACGCAAATTTTGTTTGGGAGCCACGTTGCACGACCGCGCAATTGTCTGTTAAAGCGACGCAGTGCCGAATTGTAATAACGCCTCTGGGCATTTAGCAGCATATTGGTCCGGGGCTTAAGTGGTTAATACGCCGGTCCCAAAACAACCAGCGGCTCCTGAATGGGGTAGCGCTACATTGGTGTTAGTGGAAGGGATTGCACTCCTTAAATGACAGTGGAAGGAATTGTGTCCCATCATTGGTGTCATTGGAAGACATTGTGTCCCATCAATAGTATCATTGGGCCCTATGATTGATGTTGTTGGGAGAAATAGTGCCCCATCAATGGAAAAAAAGATGCCCTATCCAGGGCTCAAAATTTCAAGTCCTGAGCTACTAGCCAGGACTTAAGAGTTACTCACCACCAGTTGCCCCACCTAATTCATACACTGCCCTGCGCCTAATTGCACGCGTAAACACGCCCTTGTAGATTATCTCATGGAATGACACTGTTAAATGTTTTATGCAGAATCAAGTTACACAATTAAATATTACCAACAACAACTTTAACAAAATGGGACAGGGCACTGGGGGTAGACCAGAGGGACGGGGCACTGGGGCAGACCAGAGGGACAGGGCACTGGGGGTAGACTAGAGGGACAGGGCACTGGGGGCAGACCAGAGGGACAGGGCACTGGGGGCAGACCAGAGGGACAGGGCACTGGGGGCAGACCAGAGGGACAGGGCACTGGGGGCAGACCAGAGGGACAGGGCACTAGAACTGGGTCTCTTCCCCATTCTCTTGCTGTCTCCTCTGCAACTCCCATCCATCCTCTCCCTCTCTTATTCATCTCATCATCAGGAGACTGTGTGTGCGGCTCCACGCTTGCATGTCCCCACTTCCCCCTTATATTCAGGCTGGCATAGAGGAGAGGAGCTGCAGCACAGCGGGAGGGAGTACAATCCAGCGCTGAGATCCACACAACTGCACAGCCATAGACACCATAGCATAGCGCACACTGACACCGCACAGCACACATTGAGACCAGTCTGTTCACAGTGCTCAGGCTGAACTGTTGGACACTTACATAGAGCACAAGGAGAAGAAAACTGCACAAACTGGAAGGCTGCCGCTCTCTTGTCAGGGCAACTTTCAGTGAGCGCTGCACCGGAATGGTAATTTTCGCAATCCCCCACCTCACTCATTCCTGCTCCCTGCTCTCTGCTCTCCAGCTACATTGGTCGGAAGGGAGGGGTGCAGGCTCAGAGAGGTCATACTGTTAGGTCCCATGGCTTAATGAGAATTGTAAGGAGAGCACCTCTGTACTGCTCTGCCTGTGCGCGGCTCACCAGACTACTGTTCCCGAGCATGCACCTTTCCTCTTTGGCCGCCAATCTCATCGGGACTCTAAATGTAGGCACAGATTGGAGGGAGATTGGTCATGCAGCCCTGTCATCACTCGCCCCCAGCTTAAATCCACTCGCCAAATGCTAGTAGGCGAGTGGAAATTTTGAGGGCTGCCCTATCATTAGTGTCATTGGGAGGAATTGTGTTCCACTTTTGGTATCGTTGAGAGAAATTGTGCCCCATCAATTGGGAGACATTTTGCCAGTGGTGTCTTTTGGAGGAATTGTGACTATTCATTGTTGTCAGTGGCAGGGATTTTGCCCCATTATTTGTATCAGTGGATGAAATAGTACCTCAAGGGTTTGATGAAAGCAAGCGAATGGTCGCATACGGCCCCGGGCTGCAGTTTGGAGACCACTGCTCTAAAAAAAGGAAAAGTCGATTTCAAGAAAATTTGATCTGAGAAGCTCAACAAAAGAATTTGAGACTTTCTTTGTTTACTACATTTTAGTAATTTTGCCCAAAATCATTTTGCTTATCCCTAATCCTGACAAAGAGAGAATTACTGATATCCCCAATAATTATACAGCATGCCCAGTAAAAAAATTCTAAGCACAATGGTAAATACTAGAGACAAGAGGGTGGACGAGAAAAAAATCAGAGCTTCACATCAGTGCTGAACGTACATAAGAAGTGCTTTAGCCATTATTAATGTAAAGTGCCCGCTTTCAGGCAGATAGGTAATGATTAGAAGCTCCTATAAAGGCTAATCTGGTTATCTTATTGGCAGGAGATACAAAGTATTCTTGTCCAGTGCATGTCTGACAAACACCGGAACACTCGCTCATTCTACTAATATCTTTCTAATGTAATTTCATCTGTATTACCCATCCATTTTTTTTGTTGCAGATTGTCTTCACTATGGAAACCCAAGGAAAAATAAGTGTGGGTTCTCAATAGCATCTCCAAAAAAAATAAGAACAAAAATAATTAATAGAAACATTGCATGTTCTATAGATAGCATTTATCTAGATAAAATGTATCATTCTACCCAAATAAGATATTTCAGTTATAGATGGAGTGATTTCTCATATGTCTTGGATACTTTAACAACAGGGTCCGCAACAGAAATGCTTTGTCTGCCATTTTAAGACCCCTTTCACACTGGGGCGTTTTTCAGACGCTTTGCGCTAAAAAAAGCATCTGTAAAGCGCCTGAAAGAAGCCTCATCTGCAATCCCAATGTGAAATCCTGAATGCTTTCACACTTTGGTGCTGCGCTGGCAGGGCGTCAAAAAAAGTCCTGCAAGCAGCTTTTTTGCAGCGCTTTAGGAGCGTTGAATACGTCGCTTCTAAAGTGCTTTGTGGGCGCCTTTAACCCTTTATTCGGCCACTAGGGCGTTTGTAGTGGATGAACATGACAGCAGTAACCACTGACATTAGCCGATCCATTCACCTACATAGCCAGGAATTCCCAGCCATGTAAGTGAACAGAATGATTGACATCAGTGGTAGCTAAAGATGGGGCAGGTGCACCCACTGCATGCTTAGCAGCTTAGCAACCACCGACATCACCTGGCCAGATTATTTTACAGGGCTGGGAATCCCTGGCAGAAATTGGGGTTTTGGAGGTTGGTGTGACATCAAATATGGCAAAATACTTATTTGCCATATTTGCGGGGGGAGGGGGGGCTGGTTGTCCATGACATTAGGCTGTGTTATTATAGTAGGTTGCATAAATCAAGGAGTCATGTAATCACCAGGAGCCACTGTGTTATAGGTACCAATAAGCATATTTTTTTATACAACATAGGGACAGGGACACGTATTTTTATATTACAGGACGGGCCGGTGTGCGCCGTCATCGGAAGCTGAGGGGGGGGGCTTGCGAATCGATGATCGCAAGTATGATCTGCCTGTCCAAGATGGGCAGATCGTACAAGCTTATAATGAGGTTACAACCATCGCAAGATAAACATCTTGCGATGGTTGTAACGTGTATGGCCACCTTAATGCTGTACTCAATAAAGCATTTAAAAAGACACTTAAAGCGACTGGCACCCAACTGTATTGATCACATGTCCCTTCACTGGCAAAGGATCTGCCCCTTTTGTATATTGTATGCTAGAAAATTAGAGGCTGTTATTTAAATAGTGAGAACTTTAATTGATCTATTGTAGCAGTAATTGGTAAAGGACGAAAATGGCGGCGTGTGTGTCTGGGGGGGGCGTCATTGAAGGACCCGGCCTTGGGTCAGCAAAGGGAGTAAGTCCGGGCCTGGATGTGTCGCTCTGACACACTGCATCTCCGATCTAGGTAAAGAGACTAAGATATAGGCTCTTTACCATGTAATAAGCTGTGTCCAATCACAGCTCATCACATGGTAACAGGAAGTACCATTTATCATCTTTTCCTCTCCTCACGCTGACAAGGAGCAAACCATCTATCAGTCCCTGCCTATTAGTGCCCATCAGTGATGCTCATCAGTGCTGCATATAAGTGCCACCTACGAGTGCCCATCAGTGCTGTTTATTAGTGCCACCTATCAGTGCTGCATACAAGTGCCTCGTCATCAGTGCCGCCTCATCAGTGCTCATCAGTGAAAGAGAAGACTTACTTATTTACAACGTTTTACAGAAACAAAGAAAAACGTTTTGTTTTTTCAAAACATTTTTATTTGTAGTACAAAAAATGAAGAAAAAACTCAGCTGTGATCAAATGCCACCAAAATAAATCTCTATTTGTGGGGTACAGTTTTGTATGACAGCGCAATTGTCATTCAAAATGCGATGACACTGAAACCTGAAACTAGGGCCTGGGCATGAAGGGGGTGAAAGTGCCCTCTATTGAAGTGGTTAAATTGCTGCTCCCGGACAATTTTTTTTTTTTATATTTGTTTTGCGTTAGTACATGTCCCCAAGTCACTGCTCTTCCCCCATGCCATTGTTTGACAATCCCTAGCCTAGTAGCCAGCAAAATGGTTATTATTGATCTAATATTGATTTTACAGATTCAACTCCCATTAAAGTGGAACTAAACTGTGTCTGAGCAACACAAATCAAAAACGCTATTTTATTAATTTTTATTATATTCAAAGCAAACTCACCCATCGATCTATGTCACCATGCTTTCATTTTGTTGAGAAATCACTTTGAAAAACTGCCCCCTAAGTAGGCTTGGTTATTCCCTGGGCATTCCCCAGGTTCTTGTTGTTATCCCCTAGCATTTCCAGCTATGGCCATCTTGAGTAATGGCAGATCATTTATGTAGCATTCACTTCCTAGAATCCTTCTGTGCCCTTAGCTCAGGCATGGAGACAGAAAGGCATGCTCAGCTGAGAAAGCCCCTTCTCCCCTCCTATATGTAGCAAGGTCCCAGGCCTCCTTCGGTCTAATGAGGACCTCCAGGGCCAGAGATAGCTGACATCCTTCTGTATGTAGTGGGTTGTGAGGCATAGTGGGTGCAAAAATGGTGAAAGTCATTGGGCGTCAGACACTTCTTGGATGCAAAGGATGCTACGTGCTACACACCTGCTTCCCATTCACACCTCAGACCTTGTAACACTAATGAGTCACATGACATTGGGGAGGGAAAATGGCTAATTAGGCCCAATTTGGACATTTTTACTTAGGGGTGTACTCACTTTTGTTGCCAGCTGTTTAGACATTAATGGCTGTGTGAGTTATTTTGAAGGGACAGCAAATTTACACCATTATACAAGCTGTACACTCACTACTTTACATTGTAGCAAATTGTCATTTCTTCAGTATTGTCACATGAAAAGATATAATAAAGTATCTTTTTTGCTATCTCATGGACAAAATGTGAGAAATAAGGTATATATCATACAATCATTCCATAAACACATACTATATATACTGCATATGTAATTTGAGGAAAACATGCTAATAAAATAGTTTACTATTTGCCAAAAAGAATAAAAAGAGGGCCCCAGATTTCATTTAGAAATCTGGTCACCTTACATTAGAGGTCCTCTTTCTCCTCTCCAACAGTGGGCATGTCCTGGGTGCTCCAGAGATTTTTTTTCCTTCCATTTAACCACTTCAGACCAGACCATTTGGCTGCCAAATGACCAGGCCACTTTTTGCGATTCGGCACTGCTTCTCTTTAACTGACAATTGCGCTGTCGTGCGACTTGGCTCCCAAACCAAAATGACGTCCTTTTTTCCCCCCACAAATAGAGCTTTCTTTTGGTGGTATTTGATCACCTCTGTGGTTTTAATTTTTTGCGCTATGAACAAAAATAGAGCGTAAATTTTGAAAAAACGCTATATTTTGTACTTTTTGCTATATTAAATATCCAATTTTTTTTTTAAAAAAAGCTAATTTTTTTCTCAGTTTAGGCCAATATATATTCTACATATTTTTGCTAAAAAAGAAAAAAATCACAATAAGCGTATATTAATTGGTTTGCGCAAATGTTATAGCGTCTACAAAATAGGGGATAGTTTTATGCCATTTTTATTATAATTTTCTTTTTACTAGTAATGGTGCTGATCTGCGATTTTTATCATGACTGCGACTTTATGGCGGACACATTGGACACTTTTGACACATTTTTGGAACCACTGTCATTTTTACAGAGATCAGTGCTATAAAAATGCACTGATTACTGTAAAAATTACACTGGCAGTGAAGGGGTTAATCGTTAGGGGGTGCTGAAGGGGTTAAGTGTGTCCTAGGGAGGGATTCTAACGGTTAGGGGGAGGAGCTACTAGTGATGCATTAGCGATCACTGTTCCCGATCACAGGGTACAGTAGATCCTTGACATGCTACTAGGCAGAACAGGGGAATGGCTTGTTAACAAAGGCTGTACTGCCTTTGCCAACCGCAATCGTGGGCCGCCCGGGAACATCGAGTTCCCAGGACCCGCGTGCCACGTGGTGCGCACGCCTGATGGGACGTACAGGTACCTCCATTTGCCTGGTAGGAAATACACCTTCACCGATGGAAAAACACTGTCCCTTACCAGAGGGGAAGATCCCAACTAGAGACCTTCTGACCGCAGATGGCTTTTTCCCCAGCCTGGGGGTTCAATGGCACGAAATTCAATGGTCAACAGCTCCTCTCGTAGTGGACAGGTGGTCAATGTTGGTTGATGGAAAATTATAAGAAAAGGGGGTACATAGTGTAAAACCATTTACCATTTATTAAAATAAAATTAAAATTGCACTTACAAAAATGTAGGTAAAATATGCATGTAAATGTAGCCGGCTGGCTAGCACAACTCGATATCTCCTGGACACGATTTGCGGTAATGGGCGTCAGCACGCCGTCTCCCTACGCCGTTTCGTCTAAACAGACTTCGTCCTGGGGCACGAGCGGCGTGCTGACTCACCGCAATTTATACCTCTAATGCACAAATGGTAACGCCCCCATCTGAGCTCCCAGAATCCCCGAGGCTGCAATCGCCATCTTGGATAAGGGAAATGTTCGTTTTATGAGAGTGGTCTGTCCACTAAGTCATAAGATCATTTAGCTAAAAATCTCTGCAATGAATAAGTAAAGGCAAGACTTAGGAAAAAGAGGAGAAGAAAAATTGTTTTATCTTTCCCCCAAATGTGGGGATTTAATCACTTACCATAAACAGTAGATAGCAAAACGAGACACGTTTGCAAATTATGGGAACATAAAGGACTAGTAGATCCCCTAAAGAACCATCACAACTGCAAGATGTCCTTAAAAGCCTTAAAAAATAGTTCTTAGTATTGTTTCAATTCTCTGTTTCCAGTTATAGCAAACAAAACAAAAGTCACATGACCGGGATGAGCCTCCCCGGTCAGGTGACCATGAGCCAATAAGCCCTCGCCACAGAAGAAGGCTGTACCGCTCCATTAGACTAAGAGTGAGATAGGATTGCGCGCGTCCCCGGAATATGACGCGCGCATCCAACAAGATGTGACCCGCACACACGCACTTCCGCGTTAGCTACGGAGAGTGTGGGCACTACTGCCCACATCCAAAATGGCCAACAGTAATGGCGTGGGTCGCGTAATGCGACGCTACAGACGTAGTGGGCGGAGATGTTAGTGTCCGCCCATCAGAGTGCGCTCATTGGAAGAGGCTGAACCGCCTGCCTCGCAAAAGTTGATATGGATACTGCGCGGGCACCTAAAGCTTCCACTTTATTTGCGAGAAGTGTGGACAACACTGCCCACACTAGATTGAGCATCTAAATGACTTGTATATTGTTAGAGCATCAATGGGTGGAAATACTGGTACTCGCCCCCATCATTATGCCATAAAACAAAATCCAATCATATATTTTCAAAAACTTAAAGAAAATCAATGAAGCCTAATGGGTACTCTCGCCCTCTGCTGGACAAAAATCATGAGTGATGTTTATACCACAACTCTCGCCCCCTGCTGGGCAAAATTATAAATAAAATATTAGACTTAATTTAGAGTTGAAAATATTTTTATTGGTATTTTAGCAAATGGAAAAAACAACAGGAGAAGACACCATCCGAAAACAGTCAAAAGTACAATGGGGTAAGGAGTCGGTCCAGCGGCTATCGCCCACAACAGGACTCCCACCGACATATAATGCAATCAAAACAGGAGTGACTTCAACATGGAACAATAATTAAATGCAACCACAAGGATCCTACCGTAGACGGCAGAATTACAGCCAGGGTTGCTAGTAAGAGAACAATAAGACAACAAGAAAAACAAGAAAAGCATAAAAAATAAAAAAATGGAAATAATAATAAAAAAAAAAAAAAAAAAAGGACAAAAAATCAAATTCAAATGGGAAGACAAGAAACTGGGGCGTCAGAAGGTAGGGAGAGAAGAGGGGGGAGAAGGAAGAGGAGGGAAGCAGAGTGAAGGAAAAAGGGAGAAGGCTAGAGAGAGATCAGAGCAAGGAGTTCGAGTTGCCGAAAGGTCAGTCAGGGGGGACAATATAGGGCGTGCGGGGAACGAGGGACCCATCACGCCCTAAGCTAGTGAAATATCAGAAAGTGCTCATGACTGGGATGACAACATGTTAGCCAGAGTGTCAGAGGAGGAGAAGTGGAGCCAGATGAGCCACAGTAATTTATAGGTATCAAAAGTATCGTTGTCGAGAGCCAACATCTCCTCCATTCTCATAGTGTCGTTCATAATTGATACCCAGCGTGACAAGGGCGGGATTGTGGTCGACTTCCAATAGGAAGGTATGAGCTGTCTCGCTGAGGACATGAAGAAACGGAGGAGACTTCGCTTCTGTGACGTAACTGATCCCGGTAGTATAGAGAGAAGAGCAATCTTAGGAGAGGGAACCAGTGATTCAACGTACATTTTGTTGTAACACTCAAATACCTGTGTCCAGAAGGGGCGGATCCTCTCACATTCCCACCAGACATGAAGGTAGGTCCCAGTAGCAGTAGAGCATCTCCAGCATATATCCGGAGTGGATGGAAATATTTTGTGCAACGTAGAGGGGTCCCTGTACCATCTCGACAGAATCTTGTAGTTCTTCTCCTGTGAGTAGCAGGAGATTGTGGACTTGTGAGTAAAATAAAAAGATGTCTGCCATTCCGGTTGCAGGATGATCTCACCCAAGTCTGCAGACCACGTCTTCGTGTAAGCGGGTAGCTCGGTGTGTGTGCGTGCTTGTAAGAGGCCATATACGGCCGATAGAAGGTGTCTGGGGGTCTCCGGCAGGGAGCACAACCGTTCAAATTCCGTATTGGGACGATGTATTTGGGAGGATGAATGTAAGTGTTTTGTGAACGTGGATAAATGTAGTTCAGTGAGCCAATCGTGTGTTCCCGTCGGAGTCACCGGTGACCCTTGCGTAGGATGTATGAAGGAGTGTGCCTGCGGCCAATCAGACCGTTTAAAAGGGCCTAGTGTCGATATACCGATACCCTGAGGAAAGGCGGGATTGTCAAATAGAGGGGATAATGGGGAAGGATCAGAGGATAGGAGGGAACATAACCCCCTATTATACCAAAGTCTGAGAGAGGCCAGTGTAAGCGGGGAGGGAGGGGGCATACGCACTAAATCAGATCTGTAACCCCATAGAAGTGCACGGAGGTCCACGTGGGCCAGATCCTGCTCTATGGTGACAGAGGCCTTTAAAAAGGGACGCGGGAACCATTCCAAGATACGCGCTATATGAGAGGCCTTATAATATGTCTCGAAGTCAGGGACGCCAGCACCGCCCTGTAGCTTCGAGCGAGTGAGTAAATTGAATTGCACCCTAGGCATCCCTCGATTCCACAGGAATCTAATGGCGAGAGAGCGTAGCGAGTTAAAGAAGGGTTTAGGGATTGTAATGGGGACCGTTTGGAGGAGGTACAGGAGTTTGGGAAGAGTGTCCATCTTCAGGGTGTTGATTCGTCCGAACCACGGTAAAGAAGACCCTCCCCACTCCTCCAAGTCCTTCCGTAGGCGGGAGAGCAAGGGGACATAATTCAGAGAAAAGAGATTGGAGAGATTACAAGGGATAACGACCCCAAGGTATGAAATTCCCTTCGTCTGCCACTGAAAGGAGAAATTTGCTTTAAGCAAGGACATCGTATTGGGAGGGAGGGAGACATTGAGAGCCTCCGTCTTGGACATGTTAAGTTTAAAGTTACTAAACGAACTAAAGCGGCGGAATTCAGCAAAGAGGGATGGCAGAGAAATATGGGGGTCTTGCATGTACACCAGGAGGTCGTCGGCATAGAGAGATAGTTTGTAATGAGAGGAGGGAGTTTGGATACCGCGAATCGAGACGTTTTGTCTAATGGCGCAGGCTAAATGTTCGATCACTATGACGAACAAGAGGGGGGACAGGGGGCAGCCCTGCCAAGTGCCATTAAAGATATCAAATGGTGCGGAGGCAGAGCCATTAACTAAGACTGAAGCCGAAGGATGGGAGTAAAGGGACATCACCTTGGAGATAAATGGTAATCCTAGACCTAACTGTTCCAGCGAGAGCCGAAGAAATCTCCAATTAACTCGATCAAACGCTTTTTCAGCGTCAAAGGAGAGGAGACAAGCCTTAAGCCCCTTACGTTGGATAAAGGAGATTAAATGAATCGTCTTGGTGGTGTTGTCCCTAGCTTCACGGCCCGGGACAAATCCCACCTGATCGTTGTGGATTACACCCGGGAGTAGAGGGGACAAACGACTGGCCAGAACCTTAGCAAACAACTTTAAATCAATGTTGAGCAGAGATATGGGCCGATAACTGCTGCATTGGGAGGGATCCTTCCCTGGTTTGGGTAATACGGAGATATTAGCGGACAACAGTTCCTTGGGCGGAGCGGGGGAGTCCTCCATAGCATTAAATGCCTTAGCCATCAAGGGGGACAAAAGCGGGGCAAAGGTTTTGTAGAAACGAGGGGTGTATCCATCCGGGCCGGGGCATTTGCCCACCTTCAGGCCTTTAATGGCGCCAAGAAATTCAGACGAGTGCAAGGGTCTATCTAGTTCAACCACGGCCGACGCGTCAATGGGGGGCAATGCCGTTTCAATAACATAATCTCGCATGTCATCAACCAAGGGTGCGGCGCGTGTGGTCGGACCATTGGGGCGTAAGTTATAGAGTTGGGAATAGTACTCCCGGAAGGCGGAGGATATACCGCTCGTGTTGTATGATCTAGATTGGTCAGGATGTGAGATAAAGGGAATAGAGCATCGTGGCGGTCTAGGATGCAAAACCCGTGCAAGGTGTTTACCGCATTTATTGGCGAGCGAGTAGTGGAAATTGCGAGCCCTATCCCGCGCTATTAAGGAGTGCGAGTCGAGAAGCTGGAGGAGATCTCTACGGGCATTCGACAAACGAACAAAAATGGCAGGGTCTAGGTTACGCTTATGTATAGGTTCGAGCTCCGCTATGGTGGAGAGAAGACGGCGAATATCTCCCGAACGCATTTTTTTGAGACGCGAGCCATGTTGAATAAATACGCCCCTGACCACACACTTCAGGGCCTCCCATTGTGTGAGAGGAGAGGTGGTGTCAGCGGAGTGATCTGAAATAAAGTGTCGAATGGCGGCGGAAACTTCAGCTACACAGATGGGGTCTCGCAGTAAGTTGTCGTTGAGTCTCCAATGTGTGCCCCTACGTGACGTTGGGGGGCGCGCAAGAGTCAAGTAAACCGGTGCGTGGTCAGACCAGAGTAATTGACCCAAGGATGCCTGAACTGGAGTATCTAACAGTGACTGGGAAATCAGGAAGTAATCCAATCTACTATAAGAATTGTGTGCTGCTGAATAATGGCTGTAGTCCTTTTCTGAGGGATGCTGGACACGCCAAACATCCACCAGGTGTGAGGAGTGTAGGAGAGCTTTGATGCGTGTCAATGTAGAGTGCGGAACAGAGGACTTACCCGAGGACGTGTCTGCGGGTGGGGACATGACGACATTGAGGTCTCCGCCAACGATGCAGCAGGGACCCCCGAAGGAGGACAGTCTGGTGAGAACCGATGAGAGGAACCGAGCCTGACCCACATTAGGTACGTATATGTTGGCCACTGTGAAGAGAAAGCCGTTAAGTTTCAGTTTAAGAAATATGAAGCGCCCATTAATATCAACAAGGGTGTCTAGGACCTCAGGTTTAAAAGATTTATGGAAAGCTATGGATACACCTTTAGATTTGGCCTGAGGATTAGTACTGTGAAACCATTGTGGATAATACCTGTTGCGCATTGTCGGAATGGAATCCGAACGGAAATGTGTTTCCTGGAGTAACAATATATCAGAACGTTTTTTATGAAAGTGGTAAAGGATCTGGCTCCGCTTCTCAGGAGTGTTGAACCCCCTACAGTTAAAAGAAGCTAAGGTTATCGGGCAAACAGAGGCCATGACAGCTGTAGGAGTAGAGGGTAGGGGGAGGGGGGGAAAGCCTGTGTGGCAATAGTATCATAATTCAGCAACTCTCGAAGATGGAAGCAGCACGAAGTAGGGTCCAGAAAAAGAGAAAAAGAAGAGGGGAGGAGGAGGGCATAGGAGAGGAAGAGTAGGAATAGATAGGTGGGAGGACAACGGGGTGAGACAAAAAACAAAAAAGCACGTAAAACATCTAAAGGCATGGTTTGACGGTAGACTCCGTCCGCACCACCCCAGTCGAGGAACAGAGATGGTAAGGAACGATCAGGGCGGAGTGGCGAGGAGGGAGCCCAGCACAACCTAGTAAATGACAAAAAAAAAGTAGCAATAACAAAAAAGGCCACTAGGTGGCTCCAAAATACTACAAATAAAAAAGAAAAAAAACTTACAGTATGGCATACAGCCATAAACCACACAGCGTCCATGGAGACGCTGTATAGAAAAAAAAAAACCCTCTGAGGGGGGGGGGTACGGTGGGAACCCGCCGGGCAAGGCAGACCCCCCGACCCCAGCTCCACGGAAAAACAATCATGGAACAAAACCAACACATAACCTTCATGATCAAAAAAAAAAAAAAAACATTATTGCCGAGAAAAAGGGGTTGGTCAAAAACATGCGACAGGGAACAAAAACAAAAACAGTCTAGTAGATCTATACTTCAATGAGGTGCAGATACAGTGAGAAAAAACACAGTAATGGTTAAGCTGTAGAATATGGACAAACCGTCTGAAGCTATAGGGGAGAAAGTATTCGTGTACAGTCTGCGGACAATTCTCGGCATGGGACCCGGAGCCCGAGTAACCTAGGAGGAAAACCAGTGGATTAACAACAATAACAGCATTAGAGCAGTCTAGAGCTCAGGGGGGATAAACCCTTCAAAAGAAACAATGGCCGAGGTGACCTTCAGGCCGATCCCATGGAAAAAATATAAAATACAAAGAATAAAAATTTAAAAATCAAAAATATAAGAGAAACCATGGAGAGTGACGGCTGTGAAAGTAACCTAGACGCATGAGGGGGGGGGGGGGAGCCCTTAAAGCAAAAAGGTAAAAAATAAAGCTAAATAAAGATAAGGTGTGGAGGCTCCCACCCCAACACGTCCCAGGGAAGAACCCCTATAAAGGGAAAACAAGTAATGCGACTGATCCATCCAGGGCAAGTTCAGTCCTCAGCATCACGACGAGGCACGGACTTGGAGTGGCGCTTACGACCCTGCGTCTGCCACGTGGAGGCAAAGGGCAAGCCGGGGGTAGTAGGCGTGAATGGCCAGTCCGGGATAGACACCTGTGGAAGTCCTAGTGTACCGAGGAAGGTCGGCAGGTCTCCCAGTGTGCGGAAAATGGCGGTCTTGCCTTCATGGTGCACTCGCAGGTGGAACGGGAATCTCCATTGGTACTTCATCTGTTTGGACTGCAAAAGTTGGGTAAGCGGCTTCAGTGCTTTTCTCATCATCAGCGTCTGGCGTGAAAGATCTGGGAGGAGCATCACAGGTGTATCATTGAGTAGTATAGTCTCTTGCGAGCTAGCAGCTTTCATGATAGATTCCTTGACCTTATAAAAATGGACCCGACACAGGGTATCGCGAACGAAGAAGGGGTCTTGGCTTCGCGGACCGGAGGTTCTGTGGACCCGGTCTAGCTCGATCGGGTCATCTTTGGGGCGCTGCAGCAGTTGGTTAAAAATGGCAGTCACAGCTCCAGGTAGGGCTTTGCCGTCAACTGATTCAGGAATTCCGCGAATGCGTATATTGTTGCGACGGTTACGGTTTTCGATATCGTCTTGCTGGTACGCCAACTGCTGCAGCATGACAGTGTGGGAGTTCAAAATCTTGTCATGAGACTGTACCGTATTGTTTAGACTGTCCGTGGTGGCATCCAGGTCTTCAAAGCGAGCGCCCACATCCTTCTTGAACTCAAAGATCTCTTTCTTATAGGCCTTTTCAATTCTGTGGACACATTGTTCAAAGTCAGCCTTAGTGGGCAGGGATCTGATGTAGCTGTGGAGGGAACGAATCTGTGCCTCCAAATCCCATCCATCACCGGAACCCAGGGAGACATTAGAGCGACTCCTGGTGAGCACAAAGTCGGCCTGTGAGTGGAGGAGCCAGCGCCATCTTGGTTTCAGATCGGCGCTGCGATGCTGCGCGGGATCGGGCGAAATACTCCTCTAAATCTCCTCCCTGTCGGTCCCCGTTGGTTCCCTTCTGTGCCCGTTGCTTGTCTTTCCCCATGTGTCAGTCTTGAGCTGGTTCCTAGTAGTTATGTGGTCCGTGGAGGTGGGGGATCAGGGGGCCGGGGTAAAGCACATCCTACTGCTCCATACTTCCAGCCATGGCCCGTTAGCTGCTGTTAGGCAGGAGGTAGGGGAGAGGTGTAGGTAGATTAGAGGATCCTAGTGGTTTGAGAAGGGTAGAATTAGGGAAGGGAGAGGAGTGGGACCCGCTGGGTGAAGCAAGATGGTGGTTACTCACTATCTGGGCACAGGGGCCTTCCATAGGCCGGATGAAGATGCGCTTCTGTGGGGGCTACAGGTGGCAAAAAGAGTCCCAAGGGCCCTCCGGTGTTCGTGAGGAGGGAGCCAGTCACCCGGTCGGGGAGGATTGTGCAGGCTGGTATGGATCCCGGGTTCGCCGACTTCCGGGACTAGGCCGAAGCCGCGGTCTTTCCTGGAACGGACGCCGGACGGCAGCAGTTTTCTATCCGCCCCCGATCGCCGCACTCCCGGGCCGTCCCCTCCGGAGATGATGCTGGAGGTGGACGAAGATGCGGAGGCCGTCTACCCCCGTGGGCGAACGCGGAGGATCCCGGAGGTTCCGTAGGCCTCAATATGGCGGCGGGACTCGGCAGCGCCGAGCTGGCTGTGCCTGAAGGCAAGAGAGCCAGCCAAACTCCGCAAATTCGTCAGGGGTCGGAGCGGCAGGGATCCGGCAACAGGTACCGCAGCCTTGGTGTGTCACTGGGGTCAATTTTGCAGGGGATGGCAGCAGATTGCTCCGAGTCTCATGGAGCTTAGCAAGAACACGTCTTCCCCGGCGAACCTCCGGACACGCCCCCCTATTAGACTTAATTTAACCATTAGTTAGACAGATATAACCGCCAAAATTAAATTATAAAATCAGGATTAATCTGGGAGCTCAGATGAAGTTCACAAACGTACTGTTTCAGCTGTTGTCAATAAATGCATTAACATCTATATCGATGTTCAACCCATGAGGTGTATAGCATTTTACGTTATGGATCCACATCATTTCCATTCTGGATAATTGTCTAATAAGTGAGTTTCCTCTCCAGTGGGGGGTATATCGATCTATCCCCAAAAAAAGGGTATTAGTAGGGTCACGATTATGATAAAGGTCATAGTGTTTCGAAACAGAGTGGTCTTTGTAACCATTCCTAATGTTCGTTAGATGTTCTCCCAAACGAACCTGCATCGCCCTCTTGGTCCTCCCTATATATTGGAGGCCACAGGGGCATTCCAATAAATAGATGACCCCTGTAGAACTACAAGTAACAAAAGAGTCTATTTGGTGTTCCCTCTGCGTGCTCGTTGATCTAAACGATTCTGTTTTTTTATTTCTAATACGGTTGAGGGAACAAAGCTGACATTTACGGCATTGGTGGTAGCCTTTTAGTTCTTTTTGGAAAAAGGACACCCTTTTTGGGGGTGGATCCACTACATTAGGTGCCACCCTATTTCTTAGTGAAGGTATCCCTCTGAATATCACCTCAGGTTTAGGAGGTAAAAAGGTGCTAATAACCCTGTCATTAGCCAGAAGGTGCCAATGCTTCCGAAGGATTTTATTGATTAAAAAATGTTGTGAAGAGTAAGTGGTGACAAACGGAATTGACAACCTCTCCTTTTTAAATTTAGGGACATCAATCAATAGTGTACTTCTCTCTAACTTTGCTACCTCTTTTTGAGTTACTTCTAGGTAATCCTTATCATAACCTTTTTCGATCATTCGATTTTTTCAAAATATCTGACTGTATTTGGTAATCGGTGGCTTCAGTGCAATTTCGCCTCATACGAATAAATTGGCTTTTTGGAACAGACTGAAGCCACGATCGCTTATGACAGCTCTCCAACGGAATATAGGCATTGCGATCAGTCTTTTTGAAGAATGAAATTGTTTTAAAATGATTGTCTTCTTTAATAATCGAGAGGTCTAAGAAGTTCACACTTTTCTGACTAGCCTCATAAGTGAAATGTATTCCTCTATCATTTTGATTGATAGAAAGGAAAAAGTCTTCCAATTGCGCAGCAGAGCCCTCCCATAGGAGGAGGACGTCATCAATGTATCTAGCCCAAAAGGCAAGACAGGGATGGCGATCTTTATGTATGACGTCCTCCTCCCATTTGGCCATAAACAGGTTGGCCAAACTGGGGGCATATTTGGCCCCCATTGCAACGCCTCGTTGCTGTTTATAGAAGTTAGAGCTGAACCAAAAATAATTGTGGTCTGCTGCATACTCCAACAGATTCATAATGAATACCTGCTGTTGTTCTGGTATAGTAGAAAACATGTTCAAATAATATTTTACCGCTGATAAACCTAAATTATGCGGTATGATCTATAGAGGGACGTAACGTCCGCGGTGACTAACCATGTCTGATTATTACATGATTGTTGAGACAGTAAATTCAGAACATGTTTTGTATCCTTTAGATATGAGGGAACTTGTTGAACGAGCGGTTGGAGAAAATGGTCTATGTACTTGCCCACCCGGGAAGTAATGGAATCTATCCCACTGATGATGGGACGTCCCGGGGGGCAAGTTAAACTTTTATGGATTTTAGGCAAGCAATATAATATAGGGACTCTGGGAGCCTGTGGTATCAAAAATAGTTGTTCCTTTTCATTTAGTATGCCTGACTGGCCACCTTTCCGAATCAGATCCTCTAGTGTCCGCTTGTATTGTACAATCGGATTTCCTAGAAGGGGAACATATGTTTCTTGATCACTGACTATCTTAGTGAGCTCCTGTAGGTAGTCTTTTCGATCTAATACTACTATGCCACCGCCTTTATCCGCTGGGCGGATCACCAGTTCTTTATTTTTACACAAAGTAGTTAGGCCTTCCTCCAACATTTTATTCATTTTGGATTTGGATATCTTGATCCTGTCCAAGTCACGCAGAACAACATCCCGAAAAACCCGAAGGGAGGGGGCCATCAAACCTGAAGGATTAAAAGTTGAGGCGTTGGATAACCCAGAATGGTGATATTCCTGTTGGGTTCTAGTTCCAGTATTACCTGGTATGCTAGCAAAATATATTTTATATTAAAGGGGTGTTCCAGCCAAAATTGTGTTTATTAAAAGTCAGCAGCTACAAAAAGTGTAGCTGCTGGCTTTTAATAAACACTCACTTACCTGGTCCTGCGTTCCAGCGACGCGCCGACCGGGGCTCCGCTCCTCTCCCCCCCTCCCCAGCCGGCGTCTCCATCTCCACTGTGGGCACCCAGCCGTGACAGCCTTTGGCTCGCCGCTAATTGGAGAGGCGATCGCATGGGACCTGTCAGTGTCCCATGTGATCGCTTACAGGGAGGGGCTGCAATAAGGCGATTAAGCCTAATCGCCTTACCAGCCCCTCGGCGGAAGCAGGAAGTGGGACAGGAAGTCCCACTCCTACTGAAGCCCCCACTCCCCCCCCAAAAAAATTACATGCCAAATGTGGCATGTATGGGGGTGAGGAGTGGAACAAGAGGAAGTTCCAAATTTGGGTGGAACTCCTCTTTAACCTTACGGATGTATTTGTGCACATCCATGTATGTTTCAAATTTATTTAACGCTCGGGGGGGGGGGGGCGAATTTTAAACCCTTACTCAATATGGAAATTTCCGGCTTAGTCACTCTGATGGGCGGACACTAACATCTCCGCCCACTACGTCTGTAGCGTCGCATTACGCGACCCACGCCATCACTGTTGGCCATTTTGGATGTGGGCAGTAGTGCCCACACTCTCCGTAGCTAACGCGGAAGTGCGTGTGTGCGGGTCACATCTTGTTGGATGCGCGCGTCATATTCCGGGGACGCGCGCAATCCTATCTCACTCTTAGTCTAATGGAGCGGTACAGCCTTCTTCTGTGGCGAGGGCTTATTGGCTCATGGTCACCTGACCGGGGAGGCTCATCCCGGTCATGTGACTTTTGTTTTGTTTGCTATAACTGGAAACAGAGAATTGAAACAATACTAAGAACTATTTTTTAAGGCTTTTAAGGACATCTTGCAGTTGTGATGGTTCTTTAGGGGATCTACTAGTCCTTTATGTTCCCATAATTTGCAAACGTGTCTCGTTTTGCTATCTACTGTTTATGGTAAGTGATTAAATCCCCACATTTGGGGGAAAGATAAAACGATTTTTCTTCTCCTCTTTTTCCTAAGTCTTGCCTTTACTTATTCATTGCAGAGATTTTTAGCTAAATGATCTTATGACTTAGTGGACAGACCACTCTCATAAAACGAACATTTCCCTTATCCAAGATGGCGATTGCAGCCTCGGGGATTCTGGGAGCTCAGATGGGGGCGTTACCATTTGTGCATTAGAGGTATAAATTGCGGTGAGTCAGCACGCCGCTCGTGCCCCAGGACGAAGTCTGTTTAGACGAAACGGCGTAGGGAGACGGCGTGCTGACGCCCATTACCGCAAATCGTGTCCAGGAGATATCGAGTTGTGCTAGCCGGCCGGCTACATTTACATGCATATTTTACCTACATTTTTGTAAGTGCAATTTTAATTTTATTTTAATAAATGGTAAATGGTTTTACACTATGTACCCCCTTTTCTTATAATTTTCCATCAACCAACATTGACCACCTGTCCACTACGGGAGGAGCTGTTGACCATTGGATTTCGTGCAATTGAACCCCCAGGCTGGGGAAAAAGCCATCTGCGGTCAGAAGGTCTCTAGTTGGGATCTTCCCCTCTGGTAAGGGACAGTGTTTTTCCATCGGTGAAGGTGTATTTCCTATCAGTTTCACCTTTCTAAAGGTTCCTGTTTGTGATGTCACCATCTGCTTGAACACAAGAAATTTCATTGCTATTTTATACCATCAGACGTTCCTCCATTTGCATTAATAGGTTGATGGACTATATACATGTTTTTACTGTTTGGTATTGCTCTTCATCACCCTAGAGCTTCTCATAGTTGCGCAGCTTGCTATATATTTTCACTGTTTTTTGTTGTGAGTATCTCACCATTTTAAGCCGCATGCAAAAAATTTTTTTCTTTGTATTGAATTTAGACAGCGCAGTATCACCCCCTTTTTTCCAACCTCCATTTGCCTGCCTGTGCCATTCTGCCGAATATATCAGCGTGCGGCGGCCAGCAAGTGGTTAAAGTCCATTTAAAACTAAAAGTCAATGTAGGACCACCCTGCCCACAGGGTGACAACTGTGCCGTCTCATTTTATTGCAGAACAGATTTGCCATTCTATTAATGGAAGTGGAAAAAGATCAGCCATATTAAACCGTAATCAGTGCTACAAGCTACATTGTTCAGTTCAGTGTCAGGTATTGAGAGAGTAAGGACGCTCTCCAACGAGTCTCTCTCTCAGGGATAGCTCAGCCAGGCAGGGTCCTCCCACTGTGCGGCTCCAGGCCTCGCAGGCAAGCAGGGGCTTCCACCTCCCTGTCTCCCCTGTCTTGGCTGCCACTATCTACAATTTACCTCTCCCTGGGTCCCTGGGTACCTCCGGTTACCTCCGGTTCAGTGATCCAGCCCTCCCCTGGATTCTCTTCACTCCAGGTAAGAGCCTCGCTGGGACCATTGACGGCCGTCCTTTTGAGGACAGCCGCCACAAACATCCATGCCCCACGGCTCTCCCCTGCTCCCCTGCTCCTTCTTCCCCTCCGCGGTTGCTCCCCCGGGTGCTTTTCCCGAGAACCGCGCCAGCCTGTGGGGAATCGCGGGCGCCGCGATCTAGGAAAGACCGCGGCTTCACTTGCGGCCTACCGCCGCGCCGATCCCCACACGCTGCTACAGGCCAGAAATCCCCCACCTCACCCCAGAAGCATCTCCACATCACCATCACTGCTTCTCCACATCACTGCAGCGGCAGCCGCGACTCAGGAAAGGCCGCGGCTTCATCCGCGGCCTAGCGGCGTGCCGCTCCCCACCTAATTACTTTTCACTCACCCTTGCAGAGTCCCCTCGCCCCCGATCATCCTTCTCAGCCCCCCTGGCAGCACAGACAGTGATCTCCTTAGCCTGGTACCCCCCCAGCCTGGATCCTGCTGTCAGGTTGGTGGCCAGCTTGCTCCATCCAGCCCTATCTCCCCCTGCTCATATTCGTTTATAACTTGATCCAGGGCTAAAACCCGATCGCCTATTTAGGGGTCAGGAAGGAATTTTTTCCCTACCACAGCATATTGGCTCAGCGTGGTCAGGGTTTTTTGCCTTCCTCTGGACCAAGCCAGGATCTGAGGATTCGGTTATCCTCGAGAATCCACCCCCCCACTCCTGCCATGGTTAATCGGCAATACTCGGCGGAGAACATTTGGGATCTGGAGCGATTTGCCGCAATTCTGTCGGCCGCTACCAAAAAGACCCTAGGAAATCTGCGACTTTTGAGGATCGAGCGACGATCGACTTCAAAAAATCGCAGGCAGTTACCACAGCCAAAGCACATATCATGTGCTTTGATTAACACTAGATCGGCAGTAAAACACTGATTAGAAATTCACGATTTCTTATTACAACATGACTTAGACTGCCTCTTTATCACAGAGAGCTGGCTCACAGCCGACTGTAACACCATTCTTGGAGAATTGGTGCCAGAAAACTACCGTATTATAACGGAAAATAGAATAGGGCAAAGAGGAGGGGGATTGGCGGTGATTCATAAGACACGTCTTGCGATCACAAAACCAAGCCTCCAAAACCCTCTTCCATTCATGGAAACCCTTACTCTCCAACTGCAAGTAAACGGCCAGGAGACCGTCCAGATTCTACTCTGCTATAGGCCACCTGGCCCCAAGTCGCAGCTGCTCCCATCTTTGACGGATTTTGTCTCCACCTACACCCTGAATAGCAGACACCTTTTGCTGCTCGGGGACTTCAATCTCTGGGCCAACTCCCCGCAGGACCCCATTGCTGACGCCTGCATCGACCACCTAGAAGGATTAGGGCTTCAGCAACTAGTATGTGGGCCCACACATGCTTCAGGTCATACGCTCGATCTTATTTTCAGACAAGATCTGGAAATAAAAATCTTGGAAAATGAACCATTGCCATGGACAGATCACCATGCAATTAAATTCATTATTTCCGATTTCCCCCCCTTAATAAAAACATCAAATCCAGTGACAACACACTGGACTAGATGTCAGAAGAAGCTCCACTCTGAGCTTTTCAAAGCCACATTAGGGGAAAAAATAAATACAATTCAGCCGCACCAAACAGCGGAAGAAACATTGGTGGCCATAAACACAGCACTATTGCAGTCAGCTGACTTGATAGCGCCTAAACGAAAGACCCAGATCAGGAAAAATAACTCCGGCTGGTTCAACAACCAGCTGGCGTTACTGAAGCAAGAGCGCAGAAGGGCAGAGGCAGCCTGGAAAAGAAACTCTTCAGATGAGAACCTCTCGATCTACAAGGTAATAACTAGAAAATACTACAAACAAATCTTTGAAGCCAAGAAGAATTACTTTTCGGAGGCTATCAACGGTGCCCTAAATCGCCCCCGCGAACTCTTCAAGCTGGTCACCCAGACCATGAATCCAGGATGTCTTGTGGCCCCCAACTTGGATTCACAAGAATTTTGCGATGAGTTAGCGGATTGCTTCATTACCAAAATTGAGGCAATCCGGCAAGGCATTCAGCAAAACAATCGCTCTTCCAGCCCCCCCCGGAGTCGATTACACTGCACCGGCAGTAAGTCACCACAGTTAGGTGAGTTCAAGCTGGAACCCATCTCCATTCAGACCACTAAAAATATCATCGGCACTCTGCGCAACAGCACTGCGCCAAATGATATTATCCCCACTAAACTGCTGAAGGAATGCGCCGACATCTTGGCACCTCCTGTCACGCAGCTTGTCAACCAATCCTTCAAGGAGGGCATAATGCCCTCCCAGTTGAAGGAGGGCTTCATTCAACCCATCCTGAAGAAAGCCACCCTGGATCCTAAGGATCCACTCAACTGGCGCCCCATAACAGGCCTAAATGCTCTCTCCAAGGTAATGGAGAAAGCAGTGGTACAGCAGCTGCAACAGCATCTAGACACCCACAACTTACTCGACCCATTTCAATCAGGATTCCGTCCCGGACACGGGACGGAAACTGCATTGCTTAAGATATGGGACGACGTTCTCGAGGCCGCAGACGAAGGAGAATCATCTCTTCTGGTTCTGCTGGACCTAAGCGCAGCCTTTGATACAGTAGATCACAAGCTGTTGCTGACTCGGCTGGCTAAAGTAGCTAAAGTCGCAGAACGCGATCTATCCTGGTTCTCCTCTTTTTTGGAAAACAGATCGCAAATAGTGAAGCTAGGACCCTTCACTTCTGAACAACGCACATTATCGTGCGGGGTCCCTCAAGGATCTCCCCTGTCGCCGATGTTATTCAACATCTATGTGCGTCCTCTTTTCGAAATCATCAGCAGCCAAAAACTTCTATATCACTCCTATGCAGATGACACGCAACTGTACTTCCGCATTTGCAATAAAAAGGATCACCACCTCAATCTAGAGACATGCCTCTCTCTGATAGAGGACTGGATGACAAAGAGTTATCTCAAACTCAACGGAGCAAAAACAGAACTTCTTCTGTTTCACGCCAAGCGTAGGAATCTATCGACACCAACTTGGATCCCGCCGCCCATTCTGGGCAAAATTATCACCCCTAGCGCCAAAGTCAAAAGTCTTGGGGTCATCTTTGACTCCGACATGACAATGAACGCACAAATAGGGTCAGTAGTCAGCGGATCTCACCATCTGCTGCGCCTACTACGCAGACTCATGCCTTTTATTCCCAAGAAAGACTTAGCGGTCGTGGTGGGAGCGATTGTAAATTCCAGACTGGACTATGCAAATGCCCTTTACCTCGGACTCCCCAAGTACCAGATCGCTCGTCTTCAAGTCGTTCAAAATACGGCCGCCAGACTTGTGACTGGGAAAAAACCCTGGGAATCAATCTCACCTTCACTGAGATCCCTTCACTGGCTTCCAGTTAGAGACAGAATCTCCTTTAAAGCTCTCTGTCTAACGCATAGATGTATCCATGGGAATGCTCCCCATTATCTATGCGAAAAATTACAAGTTCACAATCCCAATCGTATTCTACGATCCACCAATCAAAATCGGCTTCAGATACCAAAAGCCAGATTCAAGTCCAAAGGAGACAGGAGATTCGCTGTCCAGGGTCCCAGACTATGGAACGCCTTACCAGCGAGTATTCGGCTGGAGGAGAACTATCTAGTCTTCAGGAGAAAGATTAAGACGCATCTCTTTTGATCTCAAAGGAGACAGGAACATCAAGCGCCCAGAGGCGATTTGCTTCGCATGTGCTGCGCTATACAAGTTTTTCATTCATTCATTCATCAGTAGGAAATAAAACTGTTATGGGAGGGCTGAGAAAGACAAAAACTGCTTTGTTATACGGTAGCTAGTGATGAACTGCGTCATATTTGCCCATATTTTCCCTTTACGGGTTCAGAAAGTATTTTCTTATGTTAAAGGTTCGGATAAACATCAGTTTCTCAACTGGAGTAACGACTTAGTCAAAAAACGAATTGTATTCTAAATTATAGATCTGAATTTCTGACAAGCTAACAAACAACATTAATTTCAGCCAAATATTAAAAAGCTGAAAGACTGCAAAAGCTTTATAAAAAAATGTTTAAAGAATAGGGGAAAGAAAAAAAGAAATCTAAAAGAAATGGCAAATAAAATCACACCTGGGTCTTGTAAGCAATTACAGAACACATTATGGTTATCAAGATATTTAAGTGCCTGGAAACTGGCTCAGATAGAAAAAAGATTTTTCCCTGACAAGGTCCATTTTCTAGACACAATGCCATTGAGAGGTCGGTTGTGCAACCATTATTACTGCTACCAGACAATAATAAGTGAGGTGATGACTGAGCCGTAATAGTGATTATAGGAATAGAAAAAAGTTTTGTTAAGCTTCAAACTTTGCTAAAGTTTTGATGAAGAAAATTAAAATTGTTGTCTAATGCCCTGTACACACGATCAGTTCGTCTGATGAAAACGGACCGATTTCATTGGACGAACCAATCGTGTGGGGCCCCCATCAGTTTTTTCCCCATCGGTGAAAAAAAATAGAACCTGTTTTAAATTTTTCATATGGTTAAAAAAACGATAGAAAAAAAGATCGTCTGTGGGGAAATCCATCGGTCAAAAATCTACGCATGCTCAGAATCAAGTCGACGCATGCTCGGAAGCATTGAACTTAATTTTTCTTTGCACGACGTTGTGTTTTACGTCACTGTGTTGGGCACGATCAGATTTTTAACTGATGGTGTGTAGGCAAGACTGATGAAAGTCAGCTTTATCGGATATCTGATGAAAAAATCCATTGGTTCGTTTTCATCAGGCGAACCAATTGTGTGTACAGGGCATAATACTTACTGGGCCAGATTCACGCACATCGGCGCATTTTTGGACCGGCGTAGTGCAACTCCTTTAAGTT
Organism: Rana kukunoris; assembly: GCA_029574335.1. Taxonomy (NCBI): domain Eukaryota; kingdom Metazoa; phylum Chordata; class Amphibia; order Anura; family Ranidae; genus Rana; species Rana kukunoris. Next base: position 63,770,808 of record CM056052.1, on the reverse strand, counting down.
AGACCAGCTTAATTTCGAGGCGCAAGTACCATATCCTCGTAGTATTTTCGGCCAAATTTGCACCGGTGCAATGTTAATTCTGAGGCGTAAGGCGGTGTAATTCAAAGTGGGAAGGACGTGGGCGTGTTCCATTGAAATGAGCCGTGACCCCATGCAAATGAAGGGCCGGCCAGACTGGGCATGTGCACATGAAGCAGACTATGGTCAGCACCTCTCTGAGCATGCTCAGAACTCGGCACGGCGCAATCAGTTAGATAGGAACTAGACCCGTCAGACTTAGTGAGCTATGCACAGTGCTTAAATAGACCGAGAGAAATGCCCTTCCATTGCAAAAGTACATCCAATTTTTTTCCCTTCCTGAAGCAAAGTGCTTTTATTCCATTGTCTGTTGCTGTTTGGAGGTTAGTGTCGTGTCGGTGTATATATATATATATATATATATATATATATATAATATTAAATAAGATAATTATAATAATATTAAAATTAGTAAATTTATATTAGTTAAAAAAATAAAAATATATATTTATTATATTAATTATCATAAAATATATACTAAACAGAATTTTTTTTATATAAAACATATATTTACCCATTAGGGTGAAAAGAGCCACTGGCAAGGAAATAGAGTGTTGCCAGTCCCTTGCCCAGTGGCGGTCGGCAGATCCTCTCCCGTGTAAAAACAGGGGAGTCATGGTGATGAAAGTAGCTGTTGCCTCCCAGTAGGATCCCTATGTGGGGAGCTAATATAAATATGAATAGTAGAAAGGGAAATGGCGCTGCTAAATTAATACCTTTGTCGGGTATATCCGTGGGGTCCCCCTTTTGGCTGGAATTAGGGTGCTATTGGAGAGATACCCTGTGTTAATAGGAGGGTAGATGTTGGTTCCTCAGCTTCCACTAATTTCAGTGAAATTGAGTAACGGTGGATTAATTAGGTCAGGAGCCTGTGCAGGCCAGCAGGCCCAAGGATTGCTAAAGTAAAATGATCCTATGCTGCTATATGGATGGCAGTTGTAACGGATGCACCTTAAACCATATAAAACAAAGAAAAAAATGTGTCTCTAGAGTCTAATAGGTAGGAATCCCTACTAGTGTGGTTACTAGTGTAATCAACCACACTAGTAGGGATTCCTACCTATGCGCCTGTCCAATCAGCGGCGAGCCGCGCCACGCGCATGCGCAGTGCCGCTCGCGCATGTGCAGTGGGTGCCCGGCCATGGAGTCGAAGGCTGTTATGGCCGGGTGCCCACAGTTACGATTAGGACGCCGGCTGGGGAGGGGGGGAGAGGAGCGGAGCCCCGGCCGGTGCGTCTCTGGAACGCTGGAGCAGGTAAGTGTATGTTTATTAAAAGCCAGCAGCTACACTTTTTCTAGCTGCTGACTTTTAATGAACATAAAACAGGGCTGGAACACCCCTTGAAGGGGAACCCCACCATCAATTAAAAAAAAAAATGACGTGGGGTTCCCCCCAAATATCCATACCAGACCCTTCAGGTCTGGTGTGGATTTTAAGGGGAACTCCACCCCAATTTTTTTTTAAAAATGGCGTTCCCCCAAAAATCCACACCAGACCCTTATCTGAGCACGTTAACCTGGCCGGCCGCAGAAAAGAGAGGGGGACAGAGTGCGGCCCCCCCTCTCCTGAACAGCACCAGGCCACATACCCTCAACATTGGGGGGGATGTCCCCATGTTGATGGGGACAAGGGTCTCATCCCCACAACCCTGGCCGGTGGTTGTGGGGGTCTGCGGGCGGTGGGGTTATCAGAATCTGGAAGACTCCTTTAACAAAGGGGACCCCCAGATCCTGCCCCCCCTATGTGAATTGTACCCCTACCATTTCATGAAGGAAGTGTAAATAGTTTAAAAAAAACAACACACAGACACTGTAGAAAAAGTTCCTTTATTGATAAAAATAAATAAACATCCAGCGGTGGTAATCCACTCTCGATGCGGCTCCCTGCTCCAACGTTGTCTTCTATCCAGCGACGGGTGATCTCTCCAGCGACGGGTGATCAGCGGTCCGGTTCAGCGATGAGAAGATCCATCCATCCAGAGCGCAGCAGGCAAGCTCCTCTCTCCGCTGGACACAGCCCAGCAGAATGATGCGGCGGAGCTTTGACATTTCTTATATAGGAGAGGCGGGCCACCCGTCACGTGACCCCGCCCCCTCTGACGCACCCTTGCTACGTCACTGGGAAAGCCCGGTCTTTCCCCTTGCGTCAGAGGGGGCGGGGTCACGTGACGGATGGCTGTCTCCCCTATATAAGAAATGTCAAAGCTCCGCCGCGTCATTCCGCTGGGCTGTGTCCAGCGGAGAGAGGAGCTCGCCTGCTGCGCTCTGGATGGATGGATCTTCTCATTGCTGGACCAGACCGCTGATCACTCGTCGCTGGATAGAAGACAACGTTGGAGCGGAGAGCCGCTTTTAAGAGTGGATTACCACCGCTGGATTTTTTTTTTATTATTAATAAAGGATATTTTTTTACGGTGTCTGTATGTTTTTTTACCTGAAGGGTCTGGTATGAATATTTGGGGGGAACCCCACGTCATTTTTTTTTTAAATTGACAGCGGGGTTCCCCTTAATATCCATATCAGACCTGAAGGGCCTGTTAATGGAATTTGGGGGGACCCCCACGCTTTTTTTTAATTATTTTTTATGAATGAATCCTCTCTGAATTGCCAGAGCCGACAATTCATTATAGCTGCAAAGCCGGTTTTAAAGCGGATGGTTCACCAAAAACAAATATTAAAAGCCAGCAGCAACAAATACTGCAGCTGCTGACTTTTAATATTAGGACACTTACCTGTCCTGGAGTCCAGCGGCGTCCGCAGCAGAGGATGAGCGATCGCTCGTCACCCTGCTGCTCCCCCCTCCATCCACGGTGAGGGAACCAGGAAGTGAAGCGCTCCGGCTTCACTGCCCGGTTCCCTACGGCGCATGCTGCGCCCGCGATTGGCTCCCGCTGTGTGCTGGGAGCCGAGAGTTCCCAGCATACAACGGGAAAAGCCCGTCTTTTGCCCGAGACTGCGGGCCGGAAGTGGGTGCGGATACCTGTCTTTAGACAGGTATCTTCACCCCCCTCCCCCCTGAAAGGTGTCAAATGTGACACCGGAGGGGGGGAGGGTTCCGATCAGCGGATCTTCTCTTTAGGGTGGAGATCCGCTTTAAATGACTTTTTTTCTTTCAGAAATGGCACTTTGTGCAGGGACAGTTCTACGTACGGGAAACATGCGCTTTTTCACATGCTGACTTTACACCCCCCCTAGGTACGAAATTTAAAGGAATATTACACTTTTATTGTTTCACTTTTAGCATTATTAAATTCACTGCTCCCTAAAAAAAATGCAGTTTTTAAAACTTTTTTTTGCATTGATACATGTTCCCTGGTGCAGGACCCAGGTCCCCAAACACTTTTTAGGACAATAACTTGCATATTAGCCTTTAAAATTAGCACTTTAGATTTCTCCCATAGACTTTAACAGGGTGTTCCGCGGCTTTTCGAATTTGCCGCAAACACCCCTAATTGTTCGTTGTTCGCCGAACAGGCAAACAGGCAATGTTCGAGTCGAACTTGAGTTGGACTCGAACTCGAAGCTCATCCCTACTGTCCATGCTAAAACAATCCAACATATGTCCCTTATTTCCTGGCTCAATCTGTGCCCAAAAGTGACTCCCGTTACAGTGGGAATGTCATTTATTTTCTTTTATGTCACAATATTGTAGTCTGGCTTATGTCTAGTGTTAATCATCTGTATTAATAAATTGTAAAGGGGATAGTATTCCCCCTAAATTGTATTGGTGTGTTTGTTTCCTTGGGGAATCATAAAAGTCCACAGTGGGTATAAACCATAATGATTTGTAAACTCTAATGCCGCGTACACACGATCACTTTTTGTGATGAAAAAAAACGACGTTTTAAAAAACGTAATTTAAAATGATCGTGTGTGGGCAAAACGTCGTTTTATGTCTTCAAAAAAACAACCAAAAAAAAATTCCAACATGCTTGAATTTTTTGTGTCGTTTTTCAAAATGTCGTTTTTTGTGTCATAAAAAGTGACCGTGTGTGCGCAAAACGTCGTTTAAAATGACGTTTTTAAACCCGCGCATGCTTAGAAGCAAGTTATGAGATGGGAGCTTCAATGGAACAGAGTGCCGTCGAAAGTGTCTTACGTAACCGCGCTTTGCAAGAGCATTGTGGAAAAACGATGGTGTGTATGCAATGTCATTTTTGAAAATGAAGTTTGAAAAACGTCGTTTTGTTTCGTCAGATAAAATGACGTTTTTTTTCATCACAAAAAGTGATCGTGTGTACGCGGCATAATGCCTTGTACACACGGTAGGAATTTCTGATGGATTTTTTTCTATTGTGTGTAGGCCCATATGGGAAATTCCAAATGTCTGTGTGGAACTCCGTCAGAGAAAATTCCTACGCATGCTCAGAATCAAGTCGACGCATGCTCGGAAGCATTGAACTTCATTTTTCTCGGCTCGTCGTAGTGTTTTACGTGACCGCGTTTTGTAGGGTCAGAATTTTCTCTGACAGTGTGTATGCAAGACTGATTGAAGACAGCTTCATCGGAATTCTGACGAAAAATTCCATCAGATTTTAGTCCATCAGAAAATCCTATTGTGTGTGCAAGGCATAAGCTGAAAATGCATGTTTTGCACATTGATATGCTGTGGTGTCATTCATTCTCAAAGGCACCCCAATGCGCACTGCTAATGGACATACCCAGCGTTGCACCCTAATGCACTACTGTGCCCTGCAGTGTGCCACATAAAAACAAATAGAGCATGTAATTGTGCTGTAGGTTGCAGAAATGAAAAGGCTGCCATAACGCAATGCTCGTTAACATGGGGAGGAAAATGCCACAATGTCAGCCTAGCCAAATTCTCTTATTTGCTTCATTTGGTCTGTTTAATATACCATTAAAAGTATTTTGTTTTATCCGTTCAATAAGTGCAATAATAATAGCTGTGCTGACGGGCAGAAGTGTATAAATCGCAAAAGTTGCTGGACAGAATTGAAAATCCATTGGCAGTTAATACAGTTCACAAATCGGTAACTTAGCTAATTGCTGCAGTTGAGTTTTAAATGCCATGTGCCCACCACTGCCCTGTATAATGACGTAAGAATATTTTATGTGTAACCCTCTACTCTCATTCTGTATGTACGGAGTCACCTACGCTCACGCCAATGCCCTAAGTCATGGCTGTGGAGATGGGAGCCCCATCCATTCTTGAAGTCACGTTCACCAGCACAGAGTTCCACATTCATTAACGCATAACAAAGGTCTTTCCAGAAACAATTGGCCCTTTAAAGAAATATTCAGAGTCTGATTGTGTACGCAACAGGGCACGCTGTTCTACATCAAAGAGGCGGCTCGGAATTATAGGCCCAGATAATTTACTGAGGCAGAAAACAGCTTACAAATATACATACGGCTGAATGTGGGCGTTCGGCAGAACAAGTTGCATAATCTGGATAAAATTAGATAAAGTATTTTATGCATAGCAAGTTGCTTTAATGTGATGTGTAATGTAAAACAAAATTCTAATTGAACGGCACATCATTGTCCTTTTAACTTCTCTTTAGATCTATATATTAATGTAAGCCTTATGTAAAAAATCCTATTAATGGGTATTAATGCTTTCAAGTGACCCTGTCCCTTTAACCAAGAAACAAAATCAAGTCAAGTCAAGCTTTATTGTCATTCTACTACACGTGAGGACATACGGTAGAACGAAATGTTGTATCTCACAGGACCATGGAGCTACATACTAATTAACAGATTCAGCCCGGATTTGCCCCCTTAATGACCAGGCCCTTTTTTTGCGAAACGGCACTGCGTCGCTTTAACTGACAATGGCACAGTCATGTGACGCTGTACCTAAAGAAAATTCATGGATTTTTTTTTCCCCCAAATGAAGCTTTCTTTTCGTGGTATTTGATCACCTCTGCAGTTTTAATTTTTTGCGCTATAAACAAAAAAAGAACATCAATTTTGGAAAATAAATAAATATATTTTTTACTTTTTGCTATATTAAATATCCCCAAAAATGAAAAAATTAAAAAAATTCTTCATCAGTTTAGGCCAATATGTATTCTTCTACATATTTTTGGTAAAAAAAAAGGCGTATATTGATTGGTCTGTGCAAAAGTTATAGCGTCTACAAAATAGGGAATAGATATATGGCATTTTTATTATTGTAGCAGTACCCCCGAAGGGGCTGCTGGTAATAGAATGGCACATTACTTCGTGGCTTCTTCCAAACATCTAAGGGGTGAATGATGAATGCAACAGTAAAAAAAGGAATGTCAGCAAAGGAATGTCTTTATGTGCTCTTTATTACCCAGCCGGGTAAAAACAGTAAACAGGTAATGAAAGGGACAGATAAAGGTTGGAAGGAGAACAGCAGATTCAGGCGTACAATAGGGAAACAGTCCTGCTTCCGACAATACTTCGTTTTCTTCACCACTCCAGCCAGAGTGGGTATAGCGTATCCTGGACAGGTCTCTCTCACCAACCTGGCAGCCAGAGTATCACTCGGAAATTAGGGAGATGTCTCTGCCACAGACCCTCTCTGAATGAACGCCTGCCACAGGCCTTCTCTGAATAAAGATACGGAGGAGACCCTCCTAAGTAAAGTTTTGCCTGGATCTTCTTCTTAACGTCGTCCAGGTACCGACTGAAAGAGGAGTCAATCCTTCAGTGTCCAGTACCTTGATCCCCGGTGGTTTGTCTGAATCCTGTTGGACCACCAGCCTCTCATTGGCGCTCCTCAGATGGACTCCCCACCGAACAGCTACACTCGCTTGGGATCTTCAAAAGTGGGAACCCAGTCAATTACTGAGTCCCCGTCCTGCTTGAATGTTCCGGACCAACATGGCCCAAAAACCAGGAACACCGCGTGGCACGCACGTCCCGGCCAGGTAGGCCATAACGCTAGGGGCACGGTGATGTGGCTACCCTAAAGTTGGGTGCCACACTCGAAGAACGACCCAGACCAATGGTGTCTGTTCCATAAGTACCCTCTCCCAGCACGCCCAGCGAGGCCCAAGCCTTCTGATTGGTCGCTCGGAGAGAACACCCAAACCTCAGCTTCTACTGCTGCCATCTATCGTCCTGGGGTGGAACAACACCCCAGCAACAACAGAATGAGCAAACAGCGCAGCCAAGCTACCAAAAATACCCGAAATTCAGACGAAAATGCGTTTCAATGAAAACGAATGCACATGTCTAGTACCAGGCATTAATGTAAACAACCTTGCAGACAGTGTACAAAAGAACACTTCCCTTCACTGACTTCAATCAACACTCAGATAAAGCAGGCATCATCAGACTGGATTTTAGGGCGTAATGAATTAAAAAAAAAAAAATTGGTAGGAAGAGCTCTAATGTACTCCTGAATTTATTTATGAGATGCGCAGATTACTTTCCATTTATAAAATTTTTATATAAATTGCTTTCAGTGTAATTATCTAATTTACCTTAGTTCTACACTCAGCTGAAGGGTCTCCTTTAAATTGCAAAAGAAGGATGATGGCATGTCGTTTTGCATGCTGATTGGGACTATATTAATGGCCTATTTGACTACTGCCTTCAGTAGCAAAGTTCTGGATATTCATGCAGCGTACAGTTACTATCCACTTAAGGACTTATCCAATTTTCTTACACTGACATAACCTCCAATTACTCCACCCTGTTGAAATAACTTCTCAACTGCAACCAATACTCTTTTTGGTGAAAAAAATTGAAAGAGATGCCTGAGCTGCCTTAATCAAATACTTTAAAAACCTGTGTACTGTGTTTATTTTTAACACTTTTTTTAGGTGAATGGGTAAGGGTACTATGTACCGCATACTCATTCACATAGGGTGGGGGGGCGGGATCTGGGGGCTTCTTTGTTAAAGGGGGCTTCCAGACTTCGATAAGCCGCTCGCCCGCAGACTTCGACAACCAACGGCCTAGAAGTAGTATGAAAACTTAAAATGAATTAATTAAAAGGATAGCACTAAAATTGGTAAACAGGTGGTCACGTTTCATGTTCAGACCAGACTGGTGGAATGTGAAAGTAAGGGGGCTAAAAAACTCACCAAGGGCTCTACTCAGCCCGACCCTGGGATAGGTAACATCCACAGAGGACTATCCCTTTAAAAAAAACGAATTGTCACCCATTTATAGATTAATGAAATAGTATGTTGGTGGCTCCGGACCCCCAAAAAAGTTAGGGGTAAAACAAATGTATTTAAGTAAAAGGGTAAAAGGGCTATCCATTCAATGTCAGTGACCAATCAGCTTCAGAAAACAGCATGAAAGGGGACCACCCATGCCAACCCAAGGTGACAACTGTGCATATAAAGCCAACACATGATAGCAAAGGGGGGAATCGCCCCCTGCTAGGTAAAGAAAATAATAATTTAATGTTTTTAAACCAATGTAATGATAAAATAACAATATACTATAAACAATGAACAATAAAAGGTAAGGTAGACACAATGCTAAAAAATAAATTTAAATTAACTAAGTTAAAATACATTTAAATAAAATGTACATAGATGGAACCACCCTGCTTGAACTAGGAATGACCTTCTTATGAATGCAGTGGTTACTTCAATAAAATCAAATAATGTTGGACAGCTAAATAATGATGTATTCACCATGAGGGTATAATAGGAGGTTTACAATACCAAGAACTGGAAATAGATAATCAAAGGGGTTGTAAAGGTTTGTTTTTTATTTTCTAAATAGGTTCCTTTAAGCTAATGCATTGTTGGTTCACTTACCTTTTCCTTCCATTTCCCTTCTAAATGTTTTTTTTCTTTGTCTGAATTTCTCACTTCCTGTTTCTCCTCAGTAAACTTGCCACCATCATCCGAGCAGTGGTTAGTCAGCCAGAACAGCTTACTGAACACCTTACTGGTGAGAAATTCAGACAAAGAAAACAAAGAAAGAAAAACATTTAGAAGGGAAATCGGAGGAAAAGGTAAGTGAACCAACAATGCACTAGCTTAAAGTAACCTATTTGGAAAAAAAAAAAACCTTTACAATCCCTTTAATGTGGTTGTAAAAGCAGAAGGTTTTATAGCTTACGATATTCTTTGTAGTAAGGTAAAAAAAAAACTACTGCATGCAGGAACCTATTTAGAAAATAATGGATGGAGATAAAAGTATATACATTAAATACAATTAAGGAAAGTGAACTACTGACACTCTAAAATATATTTTGACCATATGGATTAAGGTATTTCTATTCATGTGCCCTGAAAGCACAATTTGGGAATGGCTATACTACACCCTGTAAAATAGGAAATGTTCTATGATGAAAAGCCTACAGGATAAATGTGGAGGATCTACACTTTAGTATGACCAGGCTCCACTAGTATTAGAGACTCCCTACAATTCCAGTTCCTGGACTCCAGGGTTATATATTGAGTAATTTTCCAGAAGGTGACAAGAGTAGCCCCGGTTGAGGGATGATTGTCTAAAACCTCTATTGGGGACATTTTCAGGGAAGTACATAAAATCATATAGGGGGAACCTGCTATGTTTTAGGTACCAGGTGTCTATCAGGGGTGGACTGACCATTGAGTCACTCGGGCACTGCCCGAGAGCCCCATGCCACTAGGGGGCCGCATCAGGGTTGCCAGGCTCAGTAAAACCAGGGACTGTATGTAAAAATCTCAGTTTTTTTTACATCTGTCCCTGATATGTCCAAAACTGACATGCTTTTGATGTGAAAATCCGGAGATTTTAGCTGCCCCGTCTCTGCATTGCTTCCTGGCGTGATGCCCATCAGTAAGCCCAGGGGCCCCATAATCTTCTATTGCCCGGGGGCCCCATGAGTTGTCAGTCCGCCCCTGGTGTCTATACAACTAAATTAACTTTTTATGCCTTGTGATCTGTTTTCCTGGCGGTAAAAAAGTCCGCCGGGAAAACCGAGGGGAAAACCGGGAACCTGCTCGGTATTCTTTTTCTGCCATGAGAGCTTTGGTCGGGAAACCCAGCCATGTGCATGCTCCACCGCAGGTTTTCCCCATAGGGAAACTGCTGGCTTAAAAACCTCCAGGAATCCTGGCAGGAAAAAAGAGAACACGTTCCCGGTGGTTTTCCTGTTGGGAAAACTGTGATGGAGCATACATACACGGCCAGGATTCCCGGCCAAAAGCTCTCATGGCAGTTTTCCTGCAAGGAAAACCGGTCACATGTACGAAGCATCAGACTCCTTTCACACTGATAGCGCCTGGCCATTAGCGCTAAAGTGCTGCTTGTTTTTGCGGTGCTTTAACGCTGTTTTTGCGGTGCTTTAACGCTGTTTTTGCAGTGCTTTTTGGACACTAGCAGGGCGCTTTTTACCCCAATTTTTTTTTTAACTCCAGTTTTGCAGCGCTTTGGAAGCCCTGTCCATTCATTGCAATAGTCAGGCCGTTTTAGGAGTGCTATTTAGAGCGCTCCCAAACCGCCCCAAAAATGCTGCTTGTTGGACATTTTATAACGTCCTGCAAGTGCACAGCACTAGTGTGAGAAGACACACTGCAATAAATGGGAGGTGCTTTTCAGAGGCTATTTATAGCGCTAAAGCACCTGAAAACCGCCTTGGTGTGAAAGTAGCCTTTACACATGGCAGAATGTTACCAAGCGTTGTGATGAGCTGCAATGCACAGGAGTTGGCAAGGTGCGTTGGGGTGCCATTAAGAATGAATGGCCTCCGAGTTTACACACACTTATATAACTTATACAAATTATACAATATTTTTTCCTATTTTTCTATGGTCTGTAACATCCTAGTCAAGCCAGCATAGAGGAAAAAAAAAAAAAAACAAGTGACTAAATAAATTCTCTTTACAAGCAGTCATGGAATGACACAGGGTCATTATGGTAAAAATGTTTTTTTTTTTACCGTCAGCCAGCTATATGACACCTATGAGTAACCACATTACATGTCTGTTTCAAGTCTAATCCCTGCATTCCTCACACCATAAATGATATCCCTCCGACAAACATCATCAGCCTGTCCTGTTGTAGAGTGTTGCTTTAAACACAGGTTTAAAAATTGTAAATAATGACAATGTAATACCCAGTCACCCTCGTGGAATGGAAATAATTAGATTGCAGGATGAGAGACATGAAGAAGTAATGCTGCTGCATTCCTGAATGACACAATCTCAATGTTGACTTCTCTTACATTATGAGAGCCTCTTGGCACCATCTAATGGCCACTTATATACTGTAACTAGGAATAAAATGTGTGCAGGTGTTTTAAAAAAATTAAATATTAATGTATTGAATGATTGATTACCTTTAGTGACATCGTTGTGATCAGTGGCGTATCTAGAGTATGGCAGCCATGGCAAGTGCCATGGGCGCCATATGAAGGGGACACTGTTGAGTGGCTGGGCAGCAAGGCACTTACCAGGGTCTGAGGGTCTCTTCTTCCCTCCTCCCGAGCATAGGCAGGATCTCCTTTTCAGCACCTTTGCTAATGGACAATGGTAGACTATCCCTGTTGCGTTCAGCCACAGCCCTCCCCTGTTCTCCCAGGCTCTCCCATTCCATTTGGCCGGATTGACAGCGCACAAAGAAGAAGGAGGAACATCAGTTTCTTTCTCTCCTCTGTGAAAACTGAGGCCTTAAGTTATGAAGATTTCATCACTTTCCAATATCTGCATTTACCTGGCCTTGGAGGGCAGAGGAGGGATCAGGGGTCTAATAAACCCCAAATTTCTCCATAAAGAGGATATGCCACTACCCAAGGTATCAAAAGGGATGATAAATATCATTAGTTTTGTTAGCTGTTTTTTTTGTTAAGGTTATCTGAAAGATGGGTTTTAAATGTATTGACAGGGGCGCAGTTTCAGTGCTTGCCATAGGCACTATTTTCACTAGATACTCCTCTGATTGTGATATGCTACTATTGATGAAAGAAGACATTTTAGATGTAGAGATTTGTTCCTTATATTGGCTAACTTCTTAACCACTTGCCCACAGGGCACTTTCACCCCCTTCCTGCCCAAGCAATTTTTCAGCTTTCAGCGCTGTCGCACTTTGAATGACAATTGTGCGGTCGTGCAACACTGTACCCAAATGAAATCCCCCCCCCCCCCCCAAATAGAGATTTCTTTTGGTGGTATTTGATCACCTCTGTGGTTTTTATTACTTGCGCTATAAACAAAAGAAGAGCGACAATTTTGAGAAAAACACAATGGCCCGGACCCATACCCATAGAACCAAGATACGCCAAAAACTGACTTCATCCGACCGACGTAACTTGCCTACTCCGGCGTATAGTGGGCGCATAGTTACGCTGGACGCATTTGGTACTCCCATTGATTTGAGATGCATATATGCAAATTAGGGAAATACGCCGATTCACGAACGTAGATGCGCCGGCGCATATTTTAAGCAATTTGCGTAAGGGTTACGTCCAGGCGTAAAGTTATTCCTCATATAGGAGGCGTAACACATGCAAAGGTATGGACCAGGGATTTTACTTTTATTTTACATCGTTTACGTAGTATTATGTGAATAGGGCTGGGCATAGGTTACGTTCACGTCGTAGGTAGTAATTCGACGTATCTTAGGCAGTTATTTTGATGTGGTTGTACGCATGCGCACGGGGGATACGTCCAAGCTACGACCCATGCGCTGTTTGTTTTAAGTACTTGGATGACGCTCAGCCCATCATTTGCATGGGGTCACGCTTCATTACCATGCATCATGCCCACTTCCACCTACTTTGAATTACGTTGGCGTAGCGTAAAGAAGATACGCTACGGCGGCATAAAGATGCGCCGATCTACGTGAATCCGGGCCAATATTATCTCCTCTCCCTGACAGGACGTGGATCTGTGTGTTTACAGCATGGAAGCTGAATCCAGGAAGTGACGTCAGCAGGAAGAAATCAACGTGGACAGCAAGCCTGAAGTGATGTCATCATCATGCGACACGTTTTGGAACAACTGATTGGGTCTAAAGTCCTTACTTAAAGAAGGAACCAATCAGCTGTTCTGAAATGCTAAAGTCATTGCTTGAAGAAGGAACCAATCAGCTGTTCTGAAACGTGTCTCATGTTGATGACGTCACTTCCAGCTTGCTGTCCACGCTGGACAGCAAGCTGACGTCACTTCCTGGATTCGGCTTCCATGCTGTCTCAGCTGTCTTCCTAGTATCCAGCAAAGTTGTGGCTTCCATCTGTCGGCCACTTCAGAATATGTTGCCTTAGAAGTACACCTGCGGATATCACTGAGACTCCTTGGGACTACCAGAACGCCGGACCACCTGCCATATTACTAATATGGTGTGCTTCTACACATCCACCCTTTTGTAAGTGTTTTTAACCCTTTTGGGAAATATATAGTTTTACTTCTGCACTTAGAGGTGCCTTTTTTTCTTTTCAAACATGTTATACTTACCTGCTCTGTGAAATGTTTTTTTCACAGGGCAGCCCCGATCCTTCTCTTCTAGGGGTCCCACACCAATTCTTCCTTCTGCCCCCCCCTTCTGATTGCCCCTATAGCCAGTAGACATGTGCAGACTGGAATATTTCATTTCGTTTTTTCGTTTTCGTTTGGAAAATTAATTTATTTAGTTACTCCCGAAAATCGTTTTGATTTATTTCGTTTTTCGTTGGGGAATAGCTTTCGTCCGAAAATCCAATAATACTTGGTTTCTGTTCGAATGGTCAAAAGAATATTCGACGGAGCGTCAAATCCTTTTGGTTGATGTCGAATGGTCAAAGAATATTCAATGGAACGTCAAATCTTTACGTTGAATCGTACATTTCCGTTGGAATATTCCGCCTACAGAATTCTAATGTTGTATGACTAGTAATAATGTCGAATCTATTCTCTATAATGTCGAATCTATTTTCTCATAAATCGAAATCTATTCTCTGTAATGTCGAATCTATTATTTCTATAATGTCGAATCTTTTCTATATAATGTCGAATCTTTTCTCTATTATGTCGAATATTTTCCCTATAATGTCGAATCTCTCTATATCAAATTTTTACCGCAACGAAAATTAAAATAAAGCATTTTTTATGTCGGATCTTTCGGTTTTCGTTTCTTGCACTTTCGTTATCGTTTGTTAAAACGATAACGAAAAAAACAGATTTTCGGACGAAAATGCATTCTAACGAAAACGAATGCACATGTCTAATAGCCAGCCTGTTGCTGTTGGGGCACTTGCGCATGCTTGTTTCCATGCCCCGCTCTGTGTGTCTATGAAAGGGCAAGCCACCCCCTGCTCCCTCCTCACTGGCTGTGATTGACATCCTTGGGAGCCAATAGCTCCCTCTGCTGTGTCTCAGCCAATGAAGAGAGAGCGACCTAGAATTAGACACTACTCCTGTGCACAGTGCTGGATTCAGATGTGGCTTAGCTAAGTGTTGGGGTGTTGTGGGGGCAGCAGAATACTTTAAGGTAAAAAAACCTTCAGCATTTACAACCACTTTAAATAGACTCTAGATGTCTGCCAAAGTCACATGGACTGTCAGCATCCAAGTGAATCACTGACCCGGTGACCCAGAAATCTATAGAGGAATAGGGATGAGCTTCGTGTTTGAGTCGAGCCCATGTTCGACTCGAACATCTGCTGTTCGATCGTTCGTCGAAAATTGAACAAAACGGGTCGTTCGCGCCAAATTCGATTGACGCGCCACGGCCCATAATTCACTGCGGCATTGCGCACTGATGATTGGCCAAGCATGCACTATGACCCGCATGCTTGGCCTATAACAGCGCGCAAAAAACGGAGAGCCATAATTGGCCAAAGCCAGGGTGGCTTTGGCCAATTATGGCTCAGGGCTTTAGCAAACGCCCCACACTATAAAAGGCCGTCTGCAGCGTGGCCGTGTGTAGTGTGTTCCGGGCTTATTACAGATCAGACAGAGAGAGAGAGAGAGAGAGATTTTCTTTTTATCTAGCTAGATAGAGCAGGCAGGCTAGTCAGTTAAATTTACAGTGTGTAGAGCAGGGGTGTCAAACTCAAATTCATCGTGGGCCGCATCAGAATTATGATTGCCCTCAAAAGGGCCGGTTGTATCTGTAAGATTAGATGTCCAGCACATTCCCTCCCCTTTACATTAGATGTCAAGAGCCACCCCACCATCAGAAGTTGAGTCCCCCACTCTCCCTTACATCACAGTGCACCCCCTTTCCTTATGCTGCTGTTGGGAAGAAGCTGGATGCATTGTTTGAAAGCAGAAAGTAAGGGTCTGGAGTAGGAATGGAGGTGGGCTGGAGCTCAACTGAGGTGCGAGGGCCACATGAAATGGCATGGAGGGCCGGATTCGGCCCACGGGCCTTGTGTTTGCCACCTCTGGTGTAGAGGATATATATATATATATATATATATATATATATATATATGTAGCGCCCCCTTACTTTCAGTATGGGCACTACGCTAAAGTTAGCTAGAATGGGAGAGCTACGTTGCTCCCATTCGTGATTTAATTAAATTATGACCCCTGTCGGTCCAGAAAGGTCTCCTGGACCAATCTGCATTCTAGGGATGTGGTATCATCTCCGGCCAGCAGTTGGCGCCAGTGGGGTTTCTGGCAGAGCAAGTCTTCCCCAGCAGCCAATAAGAGGAGTTCTTCCCGGGGTCCCGGTGCTGGGTGCGGCATCCACCTTCGGGGTGTGCGCACCTATGGGCCCCGACGGTGCGGCCCTCCTGGCCAAGCTTGCAGGCTTCATCGAGCCTCAACCGGAGGCAAAAGAGGACCCTAGTAATCCACTGGGTTCCAGGTTCCATTGAAACAGGTCTCAGGCTGAGTGCCGCACTAATCGGGAATCTGGTGACCGGGATGCTACAGGTACGCATTACTGTCTCCCGGGGACCCGGGCTGGAGTCTATTGGAAGGCTTCGCCCCTATATTCATCCATTACGGACCGCTGTTACTAAGGGCTGGATTGCCCATCCACATCCAGACCTGACACTGCAAGTTCATCCCTTTACTCTCATAAACCTTTTCTCTTCTAGCTGAAGTTGATGTTGGTTGTGTTGGCCTGGAAATAAAGCCTTGGAAAACTTTATTGAATGTCTGGACCTCCACTCACTACTTTGTTCCTGCATCACACCCCTAGACAACGATAGAGTTATGTAATGTGCCGCACCCAACAATCAACCAGCGGGTCATTCGGGGGTAGCGCTACATATACATCCCAGGAGTTGTACATATATTTATACACTGTATAGATTAGTTCCTTCTAATCTGTCAGGCAGTTTATTGTGCTAGCTGCAGTGTTCTCATGTGTTGTATTGCCCGTGTGCTCAGTGCACCTAAACCAACTTGCTGTATACTGCAAGTGTGCTCATTACTTTTCAACTAAACCCATTTGGTGGTGCATAGTGCAAGTGTGCTCATTACTTTGTTTTCAACTAAACCCACTTGGTGGTGCATAGTGCAAGTGTGCTCATTACTTTGCAACTAAACCCACTTGGTGGTGCATAGTGCAAGTGTGCTCATTACTTTGCAACTAAACCCACTTGGTGGTGCATAGTGCAAGTGTGTTCATTACTTACTTTTCAACTAAACCCACTTGGTGGTGCATAGTGCAAGTGTGCTCATTACTTTGCAACTAAACCCACTTGGTGGTGCATAGTACAAGTGTGCTCATTACTTACTTTTCAACTAAACCCACTTGGTGGTGCATAGTGCAAGTGTGCTCCTTACTTTGCAACTAAACCCACTTGGTGGTGCATAGTGAAAGTGTGCTCATTACTTTCTTTTCAACTAAACCCACTTGGTGGTGCATAGTGCAAGTGTGCTCATTACTTTCTTTTCAACTAAACCCACTTGGTGGTGCATAGTGCAAGTGTGCTCATTACTTTTCAACTAAACCCACTTGGTGGGGCATAGTGCAAGTGTGCTCATTGCTTTGCAACTAAACCCACTTGGTGGTTCATAGTGTAAGTGTGCTTATTACTTACTTTTCAACTAAATCCACTTGGTGTGCATAGTGCAAGTGTGCTCATTACTTTGCACATAAAGCTACTTGTTGTGTACTGCACTTGTCCTCTGCAGTTTGTACCAAAAGCTACGAGGTGTGTGTACTGCTTTTGACATAATGTCTGGAAAGGCAACAAGGAGAGGCAGAGAGTTACGAGGGCAAGCAGGCTCTGCGTCCTCATCAGCAAGTGGCCGTGTGACACACTCGTCCTTCTTTTTGGTAGCTGGTCGTGTTGAGCCGCAACATGCCGAAGACTTGGTAAAGTGGATGACCAAGCCATCCTCATCCTCCTCATCCTCTCTCACCCATGCTCAGGGTACTCTGTCTGGCAAAGTAGCTGCCAAGGCGTCCTCTTCCCTCTGCTCAATGGCATCACTTACTCCTTCCCTAGTCCCACCATGTCCTCCTCAGGAGTCCCACAAACTGTTTGAACACAGTGTTGGGTACATGCTGCATGAAGATGCGCAGTGTTTTGAAGGCTCCGATGATGAAACACAGATAGAGAAAGCCAGTAATGTGAGCCCAGAGAGAGGGGGTGCCCAAGAAGGAATCAGCAATCTGGCAGTCATCTTCCCTCAGTTGCAGCATACTGCCAGGTTTCCGACAGTGATGAGGAGGGAGGGGATGATGAGGTCACTGACTCTACGTGGGTGCCTGATAGGAGAGAGGAGGAGGAGGAGGAGGCACATGCACATCTCCAAAGAGGCAGGATGCCATCCAGGGGACAGCTTAAGGGCAGCACACCAACTGCATTACATCACAGAGCTACGCCTGTGCAGGGCGCTGCTGTGTCTCAGCGTTACTGCAAAAGTTCTTTGGTGTGGGCCTTTTTTGAGACATGTGCATCCGATCGCACCGTTATTATTTGCAACATATGTCTCAAGCGTATCTCGCGTGGCCAAAACATCAACCGCTTGGGTACCACATGCTTGACCAGACATATGTCGACCTGCCATGCAGTTTGTTGGCAAGCATACCTGAAAGGGCCACACCAAAGAACAAAGCAGACCTCCCCTTGACCCTCATCAGCTGGGATCCCCGGCCCCACTATACCATCAGTCCTCTCTGAAGCCTGCACTGATAGACCTGAAGGTGAAAATGTAGGTGTATCACAACCTAGTAGTACATGCGGGCAATCTAATATCGGTACACCGATGGCAGATTGTACCAGACAAATTTCCCTGCCCCAGCTGGGAAGTACTCTCCCAGTCATCCACATGCCCAGCGGTTGAATGCTAGCTTAGCGAAATTGCTAGCACTTCAACTGCTGCCTTTTCAGTTGGTAGATTCTGGCCCCTTCCGTGAGTTTGTGGAATGTGTGGTACCTCAGTGGCAAGTTCCCAAACGCCACTTTTTCTAACGGAAGGCTCTCTACCGGCATGTGGAAGGCAATGTCCATGCCTTGCTGGACAGGGCGGTCAGTGGTAAGGTGCATATTACTGCTGACTCAATGTCCAGCAGGCATGGACAGGGAAGTGACCACACTTTTACGGCGCATTGGGTGACTCTGCTGGCAGCTGGGAAGGACGCAGGGCAAGGTACAGTGTTGTTGGAGGTTGTTCCGCCACCACGCCTCCAAAACACTACTACTGGTTGTGACACACCTCTCTCCTCCACCCCCTCCTCATCTTCTTCCTCTGTGGCCTCTTCCTGTGCTGATGTGTCCTCGGAACCAGCCGTGCTCCGTAGGCGTACGAGGGGCTACGCAGGACCATCGCCAGCGTCTGGTTTACATGGTGCGGGAATACCTAGGGGCAAGATCAAACTTGAACACCTTCAACCCTGAAAATTCTCTGGCTCACTGGGTCTTGAGGATGGATCACTGGCCAGAGCTTTCACACTACGCAATTGAGCTACTGGCTTGTCCTGCATCCAGCGTTCTTTTAGAACGCACATTCAGTGCTGCTGGAGGCTTTGTGACCGATCACAGGGTACGCCTCTCCACCGACTCCGTCGATCGACTGACCTTCATAAAAATGAATCAGGCTTGGATCACCACCAGCTACCAAGCACCTGATGCTGATGTAACTGAATAATGTTTTTGAAACGTCAGATCCCTTGGAGACTGCCTATGGTGATGCTGAGTGACTATCCTGTTCTGCTGACTGAATATCCTTTTCCTTCTCAATGATCTTGCTGATAGCTTGTAAGAACATTGTCGGTTCTGGGCACCGCCACCAGTGACTGAAGCCCAATTTTTCTGCCCCTGTTTACCAGGGGCGTGTAATTACAATTCTTGATCTAATATTTCACAGCAGGGCGTTCCAGCGGCCACCAAGTCTAACTGTGAGGGGTTGCAGTGTTGTCGCAACACCAACACCTAGGGCCCAAATTTCTGCAGCGTATATACGACAGGCCCCTACTTTAAAACATCCAACTTACAAATGACTCCTACTTGCAAATGGAAGGAGACAACAGGAAGTGAGAGGAAATCTACCCCTAGGAAGGGAAATTCTCTTCTGTAAAAGGTGTCTCCTGTCCACTGATGCTTTATCACAATCCTTGTTTCACAAAAAAAAAAAATTTTTTTTCAAAAAATCATTTGTCTTTGGGACAGAAAGTGAGGCGCAATCTTCTGAACAGATGCACACAGACAGCAAAACAAATGTTACAGGGGTGATAACCCTTCTCTATGTTTTCAAAAAAGCTTAAAAAAAGATTCTATGGCTGAAGCTACACTTTAAAGAAGTACCAGTTGAAAATTACAAACAGATTCTACTTGACAACAAACCTACAGTCTCTGTCTTGTTTGAACCACCTGTATACTGCTGTTCAAAGTATATAGAGCCAAAAGGGGTTGTAATGACCTGAGGGAAGGGGGGCGGGGAAACCTATGCTATTTTTATCAGTGATTTTCATCCATATTGCAGGGACCAGACATTAAACCACAAGCAGTTTTAAATGACCTTTTTCTTATAGTAATCTAATTTTCTGCAGAGACAGTTCTAAACACGTGCCACTACTATAGACACCCAGCAGGTACGATATTTAAAGTAATTTTCCTTTATTTTTTTCACTTTAATTATCATTAAAATCGCTTCTCCTGGAAAAATGCCCATTTTTAAAACTTTTTTCCCATTGATACATGTTCCCTGGGGCAAGACCCGGGTTCTCAAAGACTTTTTCCGACAATAACTTGCATATGGGGCATTAAAATGAGCACTTTTGAATTCGAATGCTCGATTCCCATTGACGTCAATGGGGTTCTAAATTTTCGCGCGAACGGTCGGTCCGTTTAAAGGTTTTGGTGCGGACCGAATGGGGGGTGGGGGGTGTTCGGCTCATCCCTTTAGGAACCATGTTCCTCTTGAATTCCTCTTCCTCTGCATAGCCTTTGTGGTTGAGTGTCACCTGCAGTAAAGAAAATAGACTGCACCTGCCTATCTATATGTGATTAGTGGGAAGAAGAATGTTCCTTACATTGGTGGTCAGTGGAAAGAAGAATGTTGCTTTGCATTGGTGGTCGGTGGGAAGAAGAATGTTCCTTACATTAGTGGTCAGTGGAAAGAAGGGTGGGTGGGGATGGACTTCTATACATTATATATGTGTTAACAATATATTACTTAGAATAATTTTGATTGTATAGGTACTAAAAAATAACTCCTCCCTGGGTGTCAAATACGTACGTCACTGCTAGGTAGCATGAATATATTTCACATGAAATTGCCCAGGACACCTCTGCTTTTTCCCAGACTCCCCATCCTCTCTAGCACAGCCATCTCCGGTACCAGAGGATTGATGAAGGAATGTCTGTGATTCAAGGAGTGATTCAGCTCAGCCACATCATTTCCCAGACAATCGAGGGCTTTCTGCTCCTTGCTGACAGGTATTGTGAGACACCAACATAAATACTTCCCATTATACCCAATGACTGCAGTGCTTTCTTATCACACTGCTCAGGCTGTGATTATACTTTCCATCAGTCAGTCTGCACTAAGCACACACACCACTAGACACAATGGGCCAGATTCAGGTAGGAGAGCGGATCTTTATGGTGGAGTAACGTTTGTCATTTACGTTACTCCGCCGAAACTTTAGGAGCAAGTACTGTTATTCACATAGCACTTGCTCCTAAAGTTGCGGCGGCGTATCGAAAATGAGCCGGCGGAATTCAAATTGGGCGGGTAGGGGGCGTGTATTATTTAAACTAGGCGCGATCCCGCGGCAAACGTACTGCGCATGCGTCGACTGTCAGTGCGCATGCTCCAAATTCTGTCAATGAACGTCAATGACGTCAATCCCCATTCACGGACGTTTTACGCAAACAACGCAAATTTTTTTAAATTCGACGCGATGACGACGGCCATACTTAACATAGGATACTCCACCTAGGGGGCTCGTGAATTTCCGTTTCTTGCTGATTAACATATTCTCGGCGTTAATCAGCGGGAACTCCCCGAGCGCCATTTTTAAAATTGCAGTTTCGATACGACGGCGAAATACAATTACACCGCTCGTATAGGAACTCAAACCCGGCGTATATTGTTTTCTGCTTACAGAAAACAGATAAGCCAGCTCAAAGTGAGAGTTATGCTGGCGTATCACTGATACTCCAGCCTAACTCTACCTGAATCTGGCCCAATGATTGCATAATCAGAATTTGTGTGGGAAGTGGGGATGCACCGTCATCAGGGCCACTGTTAGAAATCATGGGCCCCCGTATAGCCTACCTGATAGGGGCCCCTGACCTTGCCACTGACCCCACCCACCCACCTTTAAAAAAAATGCAGCTTTGTCTTTAAATCATATTTATCTTCTTGTAGCCTGTTATAAATTTGATTAGACTTGGATTTAAACATGCCTCAGCCCATCCCTGCTTATGAGAATACTGCAGCTAACTTTAAGGCCTCAATCTTCCCTAAGCCATAAGGTACATCTATTAAGTGTTTAAATCAGCGGAAGGCAGCATGCACTCCAGTAATTATTTAAAATATTTTCAAACCAATTTACTAGCATTGTTCTCTGAAAATTGGATTGCCCTTCAGAGCGTAGGTGGCTGGTGGTGATGAGGCGTTGTATCACCTCTAAACCACCTGTTTTAAACTGCTCAACGAAATGCCATTCAAATGCAGCCAGGATTGTCTACATGGTGGGTGGTGACAGTAGGGATAAAAGCATTGCAGTTGATGAATACTTAAAATCCCCTCCGCTGCCTTTCCTTTTAGGGTTCTTTCAAAGAAAGGGGAGCCGTAAGCGCATTCCCTGCTGAACTGGAGCTGAATTGGGCAGATGATTGTGTTTTGACATCCATACCTGTTCAGTTTGTGTCCACATACACACAACGCACAGGGCCCCCCTGTGGAGCTGAAGGAGCCCGGGCCCGGTACAACAGGGCCGGTTATCCTGCCCTATCAGCAGCCCTGTCACTGTGCAATGCCACATTGTAGAACTGGAGGCTATTTTCTGGTGCAACCTCTTTGGGGGCACTGTTTTTTCATCCTTAAGGCAACTGCTCTAGCTATTCAAAATAATAATTGTTTCCACAGTAAATGCATAGAGGTTCCAAAACAGTGTAAATATTCACTTTATCACTCTATCCAAATGTTTTTGGTAAGTGATATTACTACCTGCATGAGTTATTTAGCCCCCATTCTTCTGGGCCCCTTAGCAGTGTAAGTTCTGCTTCTGCTATGGCTATTGCCCTGTACACACAATCGGATTTTCCATCAGAATAAACTCTGACGGTTTTTCCAACGGATCTCCGTTGAAGCTGTCTTGCATACACATGGACACACCAAATTCCGACCATCAAAAACGCGGTGACATACAACACTACGACGAACCTATAAAAAGGAAGTTCAATGCTTCCGAGCATGCGTCAAATTGTTTCCAAGCATGCGTGTTTTTTTCTCCGTCGGAGTTCCATACAGACAAACAGAATTTTGGTCGGAAAAGAAGAGAACATGTTCCCTTTCTAACTCCGTTGGAATTTCTGACGGAAAAAGTCAGAGGGCATACACACGATCAGAATAGCCGATGAAAAAATTCCATCTGTCTTTTTCCATCGGAAATTCCGACCGTGTGTACGAGGCATTAAGCTTTGCATTTTGCTGGGTTTAAAAATAACTTGTGCCTTTACTTAAGGGGCAGTCAATGTCCTTGCACCCAGCAGTCTCCGTAGCATTTTGATACCTGGCGTGGATCATTTGACTAATAACAAAGGGCAGAAAAGTATGAGCACTTTTGCATTAGTAGCCAGTAAAGAAATGCCCCTTTATACAGTGGTCTGTAGACATGTGCACACTGAAATATTTTGTTTCAGAATTTCTTTTTCGTCTGAAAAATTAATTTATTTAGTTACTCCCGACATTCGTTTTTATTTATTTCGTTTTTCGTTAGAAATTGCATTAGTTCGAAAATCCGAACGAATTAAGGTTGAATTTGTCATTGAAGGCTTATGGTGTCTGACTGTCTGTCGAATGTTCAAAGAAGATTCAACGGAGCAGCGACGCTGCAATCATACTTTTCCGGTCGAATGTTCCGCCTACAAACTATAGTAGAATTCTAATGTTGTATGACTAGTAATAATTATATTTATTAATTATTATTACTAGTCAACCAACATTAGAATTTTTCTATAGCCTATATGCCAAGCATTTGACCGGAAATGTATGATTGCGTCGTCGTACAGTTTAGCTGCTCCGTCGAATCTTCTAAGAACTATCAACAGACCCCCATAAGCCTTCAATGACAGATTCAACGTTTGTATGTTTTTCGATGCTTTGTCGAATCTTCGTTTTTCATGTTGAATTGTTAAGTTAGTTCTAGCTATTTTACTGCTCCTCCTCTTTGGTTACAATCAGCCAATAACATTCATCATCATCATTATTTGTATTTTACTTCCCCCACCCAATTCCAGCAGCGATCTTTTCTCTCTATAATGTCGAATCTTTTCTCTCTATGTAGAATAATCTTGGACTAATAGAGTTAAGGTTAAGCACATTTGACCAACGAAAACGAAAATAAAGCATTTGTTTATGTTGGATCTTTCGGTTTTTGTATTCTGTTCGTTTGTTTTCGGTTGTTGAAACTATAAAGAAAATGCATGAAGTAGCCAAAGTCGCCGAAGGCGAGTTATCTTGGTTCTCCTCTTTTTTTGGAAAACCGATCGCAAATAGTGAAGTTAGGACCTTTCACTTCTGAAAAACGCATATTGGAAAACCGATCGCAAATAGTGAAGTTAGGACCTTTCACTTCTGAAAAACGCACATTATCGTGCAGAGTCCCTCAAGGATCCCCTCTGTTGCCGGTGTTATTCAACATCTATCTTTGTCCTCTTTTTGATATCATCAGCAGTTAAAAACTGCTCTATCACTCATATGCAGACGATACGCAACTGTATTTTCGCATTTGCAATAAAAAAGGATCACCACCTCAATCTAGAGACATGCCTCTCTTTGATAGAGGACTGGATGACAAAGAGTTATCTTAAACTCAACTAAGCGAAAACAGAACTTCTCCTGTTTCACGCCAAGCGTATGAATCAACCTGCAACAACTTGGACCCCCCCACCCATTCTGGGCAAAATCATCACCCCTAGCGCCAAAGTCAAAAGTCTCGGGGTCATCTTCGACTCCTACATGACAATGGATGCACAAATAGGGTCAGTAGTCAGCGGATCTCAACATCTGCTGCGCCTACTACGCAGACTTATTCCTTTCATCCCCAAAGAAGATATAGCGGTCGTGGTGGGAGAAATTGTAAACTCAAGATTGGACTATGCAAATGCCCTTTACCTCGGACTCCCCAAGTACCAAATCGCTCGTCTGCAAGTCATTCAAAATACGGCCACCAGACTTGTGACTGGGAAAAAACCTTGGGAATCAATCTCATCTTCACTGAGATCCCTTCATTGGTTAACAGTAAAAGACAGAATTACTTTTAAAGCACTCTGTTTAAAGCATAGATGTATTCATGGGAATGCTCCCCATTATTTATGCAAAAAAATAAAAGCTCATAATCCCAATCGCATTCTGTGATCCACCAATCAAAATCTACTCCAGATACCGAAAGCCAACTACAAGTCCAAAGGAGATAGAAGATTCGCGGTCCAAGGTCCCAGACTATGGAACGCTTTACCAACCAGCATTCGGTTGGAGGAGAACCACTCAGCATTCAGGAGAAAGATCAAGACTCATCTCTTTTGATACCAAAGGAGACAGGAACAACAAGCGCCCAGAGGCGATTCAGTTCGCATGTGCCGCGTTATATAAGTTTTCATTCATTCATTCATTCGGACAAAAACGAATGCACATGTCTAGTGGTCAGTAGCAAAAGCTCCCCTCATGTTGGTGTTCAGTGGAGAAGTACCCCCCCCCCAGACAGTGGTCAGGAGAGGTTTATAATCTTTAGATAGTGGTCAGTGTACAAATGCCTTCTTATGTTGCTGGTCAGAGGAAAAGAGCCCCCAAACATTGGTGGTGAGTGGATAAATGCCCCCTTACACAGGTGTTCAGTGCACACAATTACATTGGTGGTTAGAGATGAGCAAATTTAAAGTTTTGGTTTCCCACAACTTTTCTTTTTTCAAATTATTTATTTATATAAACAGAGTAGAGCATCCATCTGTACAGAACAGTAAAGACTAAAAACATGATCCCACATAAGATATAGATAATCCAAAGTGACATAGAGACAAAAAGCAAGGTATACAGATATCAAGTAAAAGAAAAAAAGTCTCTTTTCCGATGACAGGAAAATAACTGTAGGAAATATGGCAGGGCTCACTCAAATAAATCTACAAGAAACAGAAATGGT
The DNA here is from genome assembly GCA_029574335.1 of Rana kukunoris. Lineage (NCBI taxonomy): Eukaryota > Metazoa > Chordata > Amphibia > Anura > Ranidae > Rana > Rana kukunoris. Next base: position 63,745,086 of record CM056052.1, on the reverse strand, counting down.
AAGAGATACCCGTAGACATCAGAAAGAAGGGGGTCAGGGGGGATGGAGAAAAAAAGGGGGGAGAGCAAGGGTGATGGGGAGTACTTATATATTAGCAAGAATGGCAGGAAGACCTCAATCTTCAGAATAGCTCTTCAAGTGCCTTACCTTCGTCTGAATATGCAAGCATGTTCCAATAAGGCCATCAATATAGTGATTTCTCCTGTTTTGGGCAGTAAGAACTAGATGTTCTAGAGCAGGGGTGTCAAACTCAACTTCTTTGTGATTCCCCTTAAAAGGGCCGGTTGTATCTGTAAGATTAGATGTCCAGTGCATCCCCTCCCCTTCCATTAGACATCAAGAGTCACCCCACCATCAGATGTTGAGTCCCCCACTCTCCCTTACATCACAGTGCATCCCCCATTCCTTATGCTGCTGCTGGGAAGAAGCTGGATGCATTGCTTGAAAGCAAAAAGTAATGGTCTGGAGTAGGACCAGAGGATGGCATTTATGTTCCTGGCTTTATTAAGCCACATAGCAGGGGGGGGGTCTCTCCAACACAAGGTAACACAAGCCTTGGTGGCATTAATCAAGTGTCAAAGGACTAATTTCTTGTATGTCTTTAGCAGGATTTACAAGCAGTGGAGCAGGAAGAGGTTGGGATCCTCCGGGATTGGGAAATCTGTAAATTGTTGGAGATCTTTTGTGCCTCCAACCAGTAAAGTTTAAGTCTTGGACAAATCCAGAAAATGTGTAGCAAGGTCCCCTGTTCCTCATGGCATCTCCAGAAACTATTCGAAAAGCCGCAGGAGAGTATTTACACAGAACGGACAGGCCTCGTACACACGAGGCAATCTATTTGTTCAAATCGCTCGGACCGACCAATTTGAACAAATCTGTCTGATAGGATTTTGGTTTGCTCGCGTGTACACACAAGCAAACCAAAATCCCCGCCAGCAGACGGCGCGCTGACGTGTCGGTGACGTGGCGGTGACGTTGACGCCGCCACGTCACCGCACCAGGAAGTAAAACACTTCCGCGCATGTGCCGAATCCATTCGGCGGCGGTGCGGGACGACATGTCTGCTGGTAAGTGTACTAACCAGCAGACATGTCGGGCGGACGGATTCCCACCCGATAGATTTCAAAGCATGCTTTGAAATCTGTCGGGTGGCCAAATCCGTCGGCTCGGCCGTACACACGATCGAATCTGTCTGCTGGGACGGTCTAGCAGACCGTTTCCAGCAGACAGATTTGATCGTGTGTACGAGGCCACAGAGTGAGGTACCAGTGGGTTAATAATTTGTAATTCGTTTCTTGCTCATGTGTGCAAATGGAGGATTTCAGGGCAGGGTGTATGATGCTCTGGCGTTGGGCAGGTGCGAAGGATCTATTAAAATCCCTCTACCATTTGCTTAGAGCTGGCATGGTAAAATCCTCAGTGGAGATCAATAGCACGTACATCTAAGGCCGCGTACACACGACCAAATCTGTCTGCTGGAAACGGTCTGCCAGACCATCCCAGCAGACAGATTCGATCGTGTGTACGGGCGAGCCAACGGATTTGGCCAGCCGACAGATTTGAAAACATGCTTTCAAATCTGTCGGCTGGGAACCCGTCCACCCGACATGTCTGCTGGTTAGTACGCTAACCAGCAGACATGTCTTCTCGCACCGGCGTCGAATAGTTTCAACACATGCGCGGAAGTGTTTTACTTCCTGGTACGGTGACGTGGCGGCATCAACGTCACCGCCACGTCAGCACGCCATCTGGCGGAGGGGATTTTGGTTTGATCGTGTGTACACGATCAAACCAATACGTCCCCAGCAGACAGATTTGTTCAAATCGGTCTGTCCGACCGATTTGAACTAATCTGTCTGCTCGTCTGTATGGGGCCTTAGAAAGAGAATGGGGTCATTATGCCCGCAGTAAGATTCAAACATCGTCAGCCGACGTTGTTCCCCAAGTGACCTAAGTGTAGCGATACCCCCTCAAGGGCCGCTGGTTGATTTGGGATCGGCGTATTAAGTTACCTCTAAGGCCTCGTGCACACGATCAAATCTGTCTGCTGGAAACGGTCTGCTAGACCGTCCCAGCAGACAGATTCGATCGTGTGTACGGCCGAGCCGACGGATTTGGCCACCCGACAGATTTTAAAGCATGCTTTGAAATCTATCGGGTGGGAATCCGTCCGCCCAACATGTCTGCTGGTTAGTACACTTACCAGCAGACATGTCGTCCCGCACCGCTGCCGAATGGATTCGGCGCATGCGCATGCGCGGAAGTGTTTCACGTCAACGTCACCGCCACGTCACTGACACGTCAGCGCGCCGTCTGCTGGCGGGGATTTTGGTTTGCTCGTGTGTACACGCGAGCAAACCAAAATCCTATCAGACAGATTTGTTCAAATCGGTCGGTCCGACCGATTTGAACAAATAGATTACCTCGTGTGTACGAGGCCCAAGTGTTGTCCAGGGGTGAAGTTAGTGAGTAGAGCCGTGAGCGAACGTCCAATCAGTAGTTAAGATTTTCCAAATGCTTTATTTCTTAGGTCCAACACGACCAACCAGAGGGGGCTCTAGGCTTTGTGAGTCCTTAGGCGTAACTTAGACATGAGGCTCCACTGACGCCGTAATGGAAAAAATGTAAGCGATAAAAATTAACTGCATAAATGTAATATATTAAGAGCCTTAACCACTTGCTTACTGGGCACATAAACCCCCTTCGTGCCCAGGCGAAATTTCAGCTTGCGGCACTGCGTCGCTTTAACTGACAATTGCGCGGTCGTGCGACGTGGCACCCAAACAAAATTGGCGTCCTTTTTTTCCCCACAAATAGAGCTTTCTTTTGGTGGTATTTGATCCCCCGTGCGGTTTTTATTTTTTGCGTTATAAACAAAAAAAGAGCGACAATTTAAAAATATATATATATTTTTTACTTGTTGCTATAATAAATATCCCAATTTTTTTTTTTTTTTAATTTTTTTTTTTTCTCAGTTAAGGCCGATACGTATTCTTCTACGTATTTTTGTAAAAAAAAAAAAAAAAAATCACAATAAGTGACTGCTTTGCGCAAAAGTGATAGCACCTACAAAATAGGGGACAGAATTATGATTTTTTTTTATATTTTTTCTTTACTAGTAATGGCGGCGATCTGCGATTTTTATTTTGACTGCGATATTGCGGCGGACACATCGGACACTTTTGACACAATTTTGGCGCCATTCACATTTATACAGCGACCAGTGCTATAAATATGCACCAATTACTGTATAAATGTGACTGGCATTGAAGGGGTTAACACTAGGGGGGTGAGGAAGGGGTTAAATGTATTGCCTGGGTGTGTTCTAACTGTGTGGGGGGAGGGGGTGACTGGGGGAGGTGATCGATGCTGTCTCCCTATGTACAAGGGAAACAGCATCTGTCACCTCTCCCTGACAGGACGTGGAGCTCTGTGTTTACACACAGAGCTCCATGTCCCTGCTCTGTCACCGACGATCGCGTGTACCTGACGGACATCGCAGCCGCCGGGTACACGCATCGAATCCTCGGTGATGCGTCGGGACTGTTTTTCCCCGCCGCGCGCCACCCTGTGGCGCGCGCGGGGAATTACAAGCAAATCACGTCCAAAGACGTGACCCCGGCACCTCAGGTCCGCGCTGCTGACGTATTATGTCAATAGCGCGGACCGGAAGTGGTTAAAGTGCTGGTGTCAGTGCACTCTGTCTCAGTACTGGTGTCAGCGTGTTTTCCGTGCTGGTGTCGGGGCACTTTTTCTCAGTGCCCCCCCCCCCAAGGGGAGATGAAGGGGGTCACTGTCCTCAGGGGCTGGAGCTCTGGATGGGGAGGACTCTGGGCTGAGGGGCGCTGCATGGGAAAGGATCAAGGGACATGGAGGAGCCGGTGACCAGCCAAACACACAAGTAGGGAATGTGACACAGAGCAGCCAGTGCGGTAGAGGCGGGAGCACTGCTACTCACCCCGTCCTTCAGCCACCCGGCGCTGCTATTCCTACCCACCTCTAGCTCTTTAATTCAGCAAATTAGGTGATCGCGAGGTCTTAGGCGACCGCCTAATTTGCCTAATTAGAGAGCCGCCTCTGCGACCAACATCAACAGGAGATAGATAGGACAGGTTGATGAAATTAGGAAAACCTTGCAGTATCAGGCGTCACCAATCTAGCCAGAGTAGGTGAAGTGCCCCCGGACAGACTTCTGCCACAAGCCTGGCAGCCGGAGTGCCATTTTAGGGTTGCTGGAAGGAACAGGTCCCCGCCATGGACCTGGCTCTGATTTAGTTTGAGATGCCAGGTGAGGCCTCTGTCACAAGCTCAATGCTGACAATGTGAACAGCAGAGCGAATCCCTCCAATCAATTACATTTGGGTCACCGATTGACAGTAGAAATGTACCTGTCAGTGTATCGGCCACTAGATCCCTGATGGTTTGTTCAAGTCTCTCAGATAACCTGCCTATGTGTTCTCCTTGAGCCGATTCCCCACCATACAGCTCGCAGCTTAGGATCTCTTTTATAGAAGTGGGGGACCCAGTAAGAACTCCGCGTAACTTGCGACCCTGGCCTGGTAGGCCATATCGCCGGGGTCTGTTGGATGTGCACACCCTAAAGGTGGGTGCCGCACCTGGAACCAGGAACCTGCAAAGAACCCCGAAAAATGGCGTCTGCCACAAATATACCCCTCCCAGCATGCTCCGTGAGGGAAAACTCCTCCAATTGGCTGCTGGGGAAAAGTGGCTCTGCCAGAACCCCTTTGACACCATCTGTCGCCCGGGAGTGGGATCTCACCCCCGGAGTGCAGACTGACCCACAGGACAGTTCCGGAATGACAGCAGCCCAAATTTAGCAAACATAAGGTTTGGAGATAATGGAAACATTGCAGTGCTTGCCAGAGGTTTAACCTGAACCGTCCGCCCGACTGTGTCAATGTGGAGACTGAGGACCAAGCATCACAGCTCAAAAAATGAGAAGCATGAAAGCAACCTCTCTCAAGAAGACCACAAAACGGACCAGGCTTCGTGCACAGAAGGAAGCTAGGGCTCCCCAAAATAGGAAATAATGTTGGTGTGCTGGAAGAAAGCTCCAGATTCCGGCAGGCCAGAGAGCCAACGTGGAGCATGGGGCCTATGGTGGGGTGCGACTTAAGAGACGTCGGTAGGGCAGCATAACAACACGGTGCCCTTCGCAAGATAATAGGACTGTAGTGCTGCTCAATGGTTGTCCAGAGTTTAAGGTCTCAATGTCTACATCAGTCCATCATCCTTCCAAGGTGAGCAGCTTGGTAATATTTGAGTGTGTCTGGAACCGCATGCCTTCATGGCATTTAAGCAACGTTATAAGGTGTCTACACCGCTCGGGTCATTTATGGGCCAAAATAAACGTATTAAAAAGGGCGTTAATTTGATGAAAAAAGGGAGAGGGAATATGGATAGGTAATGTCTGAAAAAGATACAGAAACTTTTGCAAAATACTCATCGTAATGATCTTACAGCGGCCGAACCATGAATGCAGGCCTTGATGATAATAGCACGCAAACTTTGCTGAACAAGGGCAGGAAATTTAAAGCAAAGACATCTATTTAAAGTTAAGTTGCATGGTCCGGAGCAAAGGAGGAGCAACCCCCATGACTTCAGACTTGGCAAAATGTATCTTTAAATTTGATAGAGCTACGTAACAGTTAAATTCCTCCATAAGGTTGGGTAGAGAGATATGCGAGCTAGACAGGGAAAAGAGCAGATCATCTACATAGGCAGAGATTTTAAGGTTGAGATCTCCCACCTGGGATCCCCAGATATTGGAGTTTGGTCTAACTTTGTTCAGGAAGGGTTCCAATGAAAGGGGAAATAGCAAGGGCGAAAGGGGGCAACCCTGCAGGGTGCCGTTTGACAAGGTAAACCACTTTGAAAACACCTTATTCGCCTTGAATAGACACTGGAGATCCACCAAAGCAGCTGATCATCAAAACCCATATGTCTCAAGACTGCAAACATAAAACCCAATTCACCCTGGCAAAGGCCCTCTCAGCATCAGTACTTAAGAAAACACATGGGAAGCCATTGTGGTTAACTAAGTGAACCAAATTAGGTACTTTAATGGTATTGTCTGTCACCTCTCATGCAGGAATGAAGCCTACTTGATCTAAGTGGACCAACTGGGGCAACTAGGATTGACGACGGGAGGCCAGAAGCTTGGTAAAAAGCTTCAGATCCACGTTAAGCAAAAAAATTGGTTGGTAACTGTCACAGGCAGAGGGGTCCTTACCATCCTTCGGGATGACAGAAATATGGGACAAAGGGGTGGCCGGATGAAAAGAGGTGGACTAACCCAAAGCTTTGAAAAACTTGAGCATATGAGAACCCATTAAGAGTCTTAGAGTCATAGAGTCTTGTAAAAATTAATGGTAAAGCCATCTGGGCCAGACGCTTTCCCGGTTTTGGCAGTCTTTACAGCTGTCTGTAGCTCCTCGATCGTAAAAAAGCCCGTACACACACTTTGATTTTTCTCAATTGTGTTACGACGACCGATCGTCCTCAAATATTAGTAGGGTGCTTTCGACAGCCGATTTCACTTTTGTGTCAGACAAAAGCTGCATGTGCAGAATATAACATTTTTGTCAGATGTAAACTCAATGTCTGATTTTTGTTTCATTAGTATGCTTTTCGTACGAAAACAATCGTAAGAGCAAGCCTACGCATGCTCAGAAACGAACGAATACATACAAAACTATTCAACACGCTATGTCACTTCTGATGTATTCTGTCAATCAAACATTCTCTAATTGTTAGTGACCTCTTCACTTTCGACATGAGATTAGCCACAAAAATCAAACGTTCTTTGTCCGAAAATCAAAGCCTGTGTACGAGGTTTCAGGGGAGTCTCTATGTTGCGACGGACGGGGGATGGGAGACAAGAGAGGTGTGCTAAGGAGAGGTATTCTTCAATAGCAGAAGGGGACGGAGGAGGAGATGAGAGGTTGTACAAAGATTAATAGAATTTCTCAAAATCCTGTGCAATATCCTTTGGAAGAGAATTTAGTAAAAAAAAAAAAAAAGATTATAAAAAAAAAAAAAATACTGACACATGTGCCACTGTCACATGACATAAAAAAAAAAAAGTATCGGTATTTGGTATTGGTGAGTACTTGAAAAAAAGTATCGGTACTCTGTCTTAAAAAAGTGGTATCAGGACAACCCTAGTTCTAACCAATCAATAAACGCTTATTGGGATTTTTACCAAAAACATGTAGCGGAATACATATTGGCCTAAATGTATGAAGAAGTTACTTTTTTTTTATTATTGGATCTGTTTTATAGCACACAGTAGAATATATATATCTGTCTTTTTTGTTTATCTCACAAAAGATAAAACACAGCAATACCACCAAAAGAGCTCTATTTGTGGGGGAAAAAATAAATACATAGGCTGGCATTCAGAAAGAATGGGCGGGCGTAACGCATCTCATATGCGCTACGCCGCCGTAACTTAGAGAGGCGAGTACCGTATTCAGAAACAACTTGCGCCCTAAGTTACGGTGGCGTAGCGTATATGGGCCGGCGTAAGCCCGCGTAATTCAAAGTAGTCAGGTAGGGGGCGTGTTGTATGTTAATGAAGCGTGACCCCATGTAGACGCATGTGCCGTCCGTGGAACGTAACCCAGTGCGCATGCTCAGAATCACATCGGATAGAATGCCTAAGATACGCTGAACACAGCCTACGACGTGAACTTAACTTACGCACAGCCCTATTTGCGTACGACTTACGCAAACGACGTAAACGACGTAAAATTCAACGGCTGTTCCGAAGTCCATACTTAACATTGGCTGCGCCTCATATAGCAGGGGTAACTTTACGCCGGTCGTACGCCTTACGTAAACGACGTATATCAATGCGCCGGGCGCAAGTATGTCAGTGAATCGGCGTATCTAGCTCATTTGCATATTTGACGCAGAAATCTACGGAAACGCCCCTAGCGCCCAGCGTAAATATGCACCCTAGATACGACGGCGTACTAAGACTTACATTGGTCGGATCAAGCCCACATTCAGGCATATCTTGCTTTCAGAATACGGAACACAGATACGACGGCGCATCCTAAAACTTACTCGGCGTATCAATAGATACGCCGGCGTAAGTTGTTTCTGAATCCGGGCCATACATTTTATTTGTGTACAGCGTGTGTACAGCGTGCCATATCACAAAAAATGGCCTGGTCATGAAAGGGGGTAAACCTTCTCAAGGTCTAGTGGTTAATCAACGGGACCAGTAAGCAGGTCTATGCTACAGCAGAAAGAGGAGTTATAATAATCATTTTTTTTTTGCAATGCGTTCCAAAGTAAAGCAAACTAATATTGAAACATATCCAAAGAGAACCTGAAATCAGTGTCACAATTTGATACATCAGACGTTTAATGAATATATTGATAAAAGTTCCTTCATGATCCAAAGTATAACTAGAATTTTATCAAATGATCACCATCCTGTAATTTTCTTTCTCTAGACGGATCTGCAGTTGTAGTCATTTGGCCAGCAGATGGAGGCCCTTCTCTACATAAAACCCACACTGAGAAGTAGCAATGAAGAGCAGAGGAAGGAAGATGTTTTGGTAATCTGCTGGAAGGAAGCAATTAGAAGTGTTTATATACAACTTGTCAGTGCCAATTTAAGATTCTCATGCAAAAGGATTTATTTACAAAGCAATGGTAATTCGTCTATGAGTATTAGGCCGCGTACACACGATCGAACATGTCCGCTGAAACTGGTCCGCAGACCAGTTTCAGCGGACATGTTCAATCGTGTGTACGGCCTATCGGACCGTTTTCCAGCAGACAAAAGTTTCAAAACATGCTTTGAAACCTGTCCGCTGGAAACCTGTCCGTCGGACAGGTTCGATGGTTAGTACACAAAATCATCGGAGCAAAATCCTGCGCATGCTCAGAATCAAGTCGATGCATGCTTGGAAGCATTGAACTTTGTTTTTTCATCACGTCATTGTGTTCTACGTCACCGCGTTCTGGTCCGAGGGGATTTTGGTCCGATGGTGTGTACGCACATCAGACCAACAGACCACTTCAGCCTGGTCCGATGAAAACGGTCCGTAGGACATGTTTCATCGGACATGTCTGATCGTGTGTACAGGCCTAAGTGACACTAATACAGGGATCAGTGATAAAAAATGTGCACTTATATAACAGTGCAAACAAACTGAGATGCAAATAATTAATTACCAGGTGAACACTTAGGCCGCGTACACACGATCAAATCTTTCTGCTGGAAATGGTCTGCCAGACCGTTTCAGCAGACAGATTCGATCGTGTGTACGGGAAAACAGACGGATTTGGCCAGCCGACAGATTTGAAAGCATGCTTTCAAATCTGTCGGCTGGGAACCCGTCCGCCCGACATGTCTGCTGGTTAGTATGCTAATCAGCAGACATATCTGCTCGCACACGTGTCGAATGGTTTCGACGCTTGCGCGGAAGTGTTTTACTTCGTGGTGCGGTGACGTGGCGGCGTCAACGCCACTGCCACGTCACCGCCACGTCAGCGCGCTGTCTGCCGGCGGGGATTTTGGTTTGATCGTGTGTACACGATCAAACCAAAACGCCCCAGCAGACAGATCTGTTCAAATCGGTCTGTCCGATCGATTTGAACAGATAGATTTACTCGTGTTTACGGGGCCTCAGAGGATCTTCACACAACTCCAGAAATATACAACAATTAAGTGCAGTGCAAATATAAATATAAAAGTCCAAAGTTTTTTAGAAAGCACCACAAGGCTCAGAGAGCAACAAAATATCCACGTGTAGAAGCAGGGATCCAGAGGCAGGGAATGAGTATCAAAATCCTCCACCAACGGGTATCCTGCTTGCTCACTTGATGGACCACTGAGATAACAGGAAGACATCCGCGCATGTCCCCCTGAATTGGGTGAAGATAAATACCCATGATGTAGACTGCAAGCTCTGGTCATTCACTGTGTACATGGAGATAAAAATAAAATCTAAGTGCTATCTTGCCAAGTCTTTATTAAAAAATTAGAAATACACTTATGTAAAACGTAGTAAAACAGACTCATATGCATAGGACGAAGCTTCATATTATTTTAGACACACAGGATGACAGCAGGTGACATCATTCGAACATGGCTCCCCCCATGCGCGTTATGTCCAATGGGACTTTGTCCTGTCCCACTGACCGAAGTCCCATTGGATGTAATAGGTACGGGGGGGGGGGGAGAGCCAGGTTAGGGTTAGGGTTGACTGTGTGCCTAGCCAATGTTTTACTATATTGTTGAGTTGATTTTTCTAGGGGAAGAGATTTATTCATTATCATTATTTATTGCAGGGATACAAATGCCATCCCTTCCCTCCTGTCAGAGCGGCAATCTGCCTTGTTTACATTCTGCTCTGTCTGATGATTGACGGGTGCCAGCGGACATCAAGTCTGCGGTACCTGACGATTGGCTCCCGCTGTGTGTAATCAGTGGGAGCAAGCCACTGGCTGCACACATGCTTGCCCCCTACCTGGAAGAGTCGGATCACGTATATGTACATGATCCGGCACAGAGGTTACACCCGGTAGCAGACACACAGGATGGCAGCAGGTGACATAATTCGAACAAGGCTCCCCCCATGCGCGTTATGTCCAATGGGACTTCGTCCTGTCCCACTGACCGAAGTCCCATTGGATGTAATAGGTACGGGGGGGGGGGAGAGCCAGGTTAGGGTTAGGGTTGACTGTGTGCCTAGCCAATGTTTTACTATATTGTTGAGTTGATTTTTCTAAGGGAAGAGATTTATTCATTATCATTATTTATTGCAGGGACACAAATGCCATCCCTTCCCTCCTGTCAGAGCAGCAATCTGCCTTGTTTACATTCTGCTCTGACTCTCTGTCTGATGATTGACGGGTGCCAGCGGACATCAAGTCTGCTGTACCTGACGATTTGCTCCCGCTGTGTGTAATCAGTGGGAGCAAGCCACTGGCTGCACACATGCGTGCCCCCTACCTGGAAGAGTCGGATCACGTATATGTACATGATCCGGCACAGAGGTTACACCCGGTAGCAGTAAAACTGCTATATGGCAGACCTTAAGTGGTTAATTGATGTGTTTGAGGGCTTGCGTTCCCTTCAAATGAATTTTGTCTTCTCAAACAAGTCTATGGCAATGCAAAACCCGCTGGAAGTAGGGCTAATGCAGGTCAGAAGAAAGTCAACTGCAAGTCAATTGCACATGTCAGGGCTCATTCACATCAGTGACTATGTTGTACATTTCAGAACCGTGCACATTACTGTGCGCTTTAACACTTTTTAAATGTGTTGATGCGATGCAGTGTCATTAATTTTACTTGGCACCCCAACACATCTCGTGATAGACATGCATTGCAGTACAATGTGCAGTAATGTGCTAATATGTCTGTGGCGCACTGTCAAAAAATTATGTGCGCAATTACTGATGCAGTCGCTGTTCATTACAAGCCCAAAATTCATCAACACAATGTAAATTAGCAGATTAATATATAATAATAAAAAAATAACATATTACACTTAAAGGGGTTGTAAAGGTAAAAAATGTTTTCACTAAATAGCTTCCTTTACCTTAGTGCAGTCCTCCTTCACTTACCTCATCCTTCCATTTTGCTTTTAAATGTCCTTATTTCTTCTGAGAAAACCACACTTCCTGTTCTTCTGTCTGTAACTACGCACAGTAATGCAAGGCTTTCTCCCTGGTGTGGAGAAAGCCTCTTGAGGGGGGAGGGGGCGAGCAGGCAAGTCAGGACACTCTCTATTTTGCAGATAGAGAAAGGGGCTGTGTGTGTTAGTGGGCGTCCCAACACTCCATCCCATACCCCTTCAAGAGGCTTTCTCCACACCAGGGAGAAAGCCTCACATTACGGTGTTGAGTTACAGACAGAAGAACAGGAAGTGAGGATTTCTCAGAAGAAATAAGGACATTTAAAAGCAAAATGGAAGGATGAGGTAAGTGAGGGAGGACTGCACTAAGGTAAAGGAAGCTATTTAGGGAATACATTTTTTACCTATACAACCCCTTTAATTGTTGGACATAAGTGGGGTGATTTTGGTGTATTTTTATTTTAGTTAGTTTTCTTGGTATTTGTGTGTTTTCCCCCTTTCTGTGTATTTATCCTTTGCTTGTGGGACATTTTTTGGTACCGAAACTTGTTAGTACGCTAACCAGCAGACATATCTGCCCGCACATGCGTCAAATGGATTTGACGCATGCGCGGAAGTGTTTTACTTACTGGTGCGGTGACGTGGCGGCGTCAACGTCACCGCCACGTCACCGCGCTGTCTGCCGGCGGGGATTTTGGTTTGATCGTGTGTACAGCGATCAAACCAAAACAGCCAGCAGACAAATCTGACAAATCTGATCAAATCGGTCTGTCCGACCGATTTGAGCAGATTTATTTGCTCGTGTGTACGGGGCCTACTTTTGTAACCCATAAAACATAAGACATTGGGATGTTTATTACAAAGTTACAATGACAGCTATGGGATTGCTTCCCTTTCCTAGTACTGTACCAGTGTACTATGAGTAATGAATATGCTCATCCAGCCTCTTCCTGTACATGGACACCTTGGTGTAGCATGGGTCACACAAGAACAGAAAAGTGCCTATTCTAATAGTCTTTTCTGGTGGAGGCTGCTTTGAAACAGGAGATAAAGTGACTTTATGATTGCATGGTGGACACCCTAATTATACTTTGTTTTTAGGGCTGTGCATATTTTATATATTTTCTTTAAAAATAAAAAAAATTGTATTTCGATATTGTTATGTATTATATTCAGAGCCAGTTCACACTAGGAATCGCACAGTAACACGTTGCTGTTTTGAATGTGGTGCAGGAAACACACACAGAACATGGGTTTCCCACACCGCGTCTGGTGTGAACAGGCCCTCAGTGGAAAGAAAATAATACAAATGCAACCATGTTGTTAAAATAAATTTTATTTATTATCTTAATTAAACAGTAACTAAAGGCAAAACTTTTTTTCAGATTTGGATAGAACTGAGAGGTTAAAATCCCTGTTAGATTTTTCCTTGTCAAAGTATTGAGTGCACAGGAGGCCGAGGGCAGCGTGGCAGCAGCGGTGGCTCGGAGCAGACAACAGACACCATTCCTGACATCCTACAGAGGGTCTATAGGGAGACCTAAAATCCACATGTTTGGAGAGACCGCCGGTACGGTGGTCACATAGTTAGGGTAGGGAGACTACATTACCACTTTTGGTTGCCTCCTCGGTGGATGAAGCTTTCTCTATCACAAGTTTCCCTTTAGGCATCATTACGGATTAATCCTCTAAAGACTGAGTTTGAATCATTTCTTATTCGTCTGTGATTTACCTATCAATTCATAGTTGTGGGACTCTATTCACCTATTTTCAAATTTTCACAGTTGTGAATATTTATTTGGTATATTTATGTGTTTTACAATGCATTTTTGAGCTATTGATATACCCTTTTCACTATTGTTATATCATTTAAAGGGGTTGTAAAGGTAAAAAAATGTTTACCTTAAAGTGGAGTTCCACCCATTTTTTTATGTTTGTCTGTGCTGCATGCCCTAATCTCATAGGCCCAGATTCACAGAGCGATTACGCCTGCGCAACAGGAGATGCGCGGCGTAAGTCTAAATGTGCGCGTGCGTTTCGATGCACGGCATCCCCAGAACGAGATACGCAAAAAATCAACTTTTTTTTGTCCAGTGGAATTTCGTTAGACTGGCGCATCCGTCCGCGCAAAACTGCGCTAGACAGACCATTGATTTGCTAGTCAAATATGCTAATGAGGGACTTACGGGGATCCACAAAAGAACGTTGGGGCAGCGCAGGCTACGCAGTGTGCGCAACAGCAAAATGTCCTGTCTAAAATTAGACCATATAAAAGCTGGTCTAAAAAGAGAAAAAAAGTCTACTTGTTAGATAAAGCAACACTGTTAGTGAGGAGCTCAGCAGTCACACGTATTGCACAACAATCTGTATTCCAACATGCCAGTGGCATCGTCGCGCATAGCTATACTACTGACTTTAGATGAGCAAAGAAGGAGGAGGGCACGGAGGATGGCACGGGAGAGGATATACCGCACCCGCATAGACCTGTTTGGCATGAGTGATTCTGAGGTGTATCGCATCTTCAGATTCACCCCTCATGCCATCCTGGAATTAACCACAACCCTGCAGGAGGACATCACCAGCCCAACACACCGCTCACATGCAGTGCAGCCACTGGTCAAGGTACTGGCAACACTCCATGTCCTTGCCAGTGGCTCTTTTCAGCGTACAAGTGGAGTGGTGGCTGGGATGTCACAATCCTCCATGAGCAGATGTGTGCACCAGGTTGTCCCTGCAATTCTCAGACGCATGGCCAACCAAATCATCAAACCCACCACTGAGGACCTGCGGCTGAAGGCAATGACAGATTTCTACAGAATTGCCAGATTCCCACGCACCGTGGGGGCCATTGATTGCACACATGTGGCACTCCAGCCCCCCCAGGAGACAGAGCACATGTACCGCAATCGGAAGCATTGGCATTCCATCAACGTACCGGTGATAGTCGATGCCCAAGGCCTCATATGGCACGTCCGTGCCCAACACCCCGGATCCAGCCATGACAGCTACATATACAATCAATGCCACATCCGAATGGAATTCGATCAGAACGTGTATGGGGACACCTGGCTGGTTGGTGAGTGACATGGGTGGCAGGCATGACTGTACCCCCCCCATGATGCACACATCACAAGGGGCACATGCATGACTAACATCCTCCTGTCTTTTCCCTTACAGGTGACTCTGCATATCCACTGGGACCCCATCTCATGACTCCTTTCCGGAACCCCCAAACCCCAGGAGAGGAAAGATACAATCAAGCACATGCCCAAACACGTGCAGTGGTGGAGCGCACCTTTGGCCTCCTGAAGTCACGTTTCCGATGCCTGGATAAGTCTGGGGGTACCCTCTTGTATTCCCCAAACTTTGTGTGCCATATTATCGGTGCCTGTTGCCTGCTGCACAACTTCGCAGTAAGAAAGGGCCTGCAGATTGACCTACGTGATGACCTGACCCCTGAACCAGACAATCCCCCCCCTAACCGAGGCTACCCCGTCTTCTGAGGGAAGAGCAGCCAGGAGACAGCTTACATTGGGCATCTTTGCACGTTAAACACACACATTAATCATGGCACAATGAGAATGCATGCATGCACACCACTGTGGTCCCTAGCACACACACCCCACATCCCATGCTGGACTTGTGAGCAGCAACGCCACGCCAAGGCTCCAATTATGTCACTGTACATTCATACACCATTCACACGGACCTGGGGATCACTTCTCCCTGGTCCTGGGGAACCCTTCTCCACCAAAATTGAGGGTGACACCACTTTTCCGGCAGGAATGTCACCCCCACATTCAAACAGCATTCACAACCCAAAAAAAAAAGACCAGCAAAATCAAAAAATTTCCAGCCAAAAAAAAAAAAAAAGAGGGGAAAAAAAAAATTATTGCCCTTGACGTGAGCCACGCCTGGGGCGCCCCCGGCCACGGCTGACCTGTCCCAGATGGCGGGTCTGGAGGAACTGGTCCCTTCTCAGAGTGGCGGGCAGGAGATCGGCCACCCCCCTGGTCTTCTGGGACGACTTCCTGCCTCTAGCTGATGCTTGTGGCCGGGGAGAAGGGGAGGCCCTTGGGAGGGGAGCCATGTTGGGGGAGGAGGGGGGGCTCCCCCTTAGGGAGGGCTGCCTGCTGCCAGCCAGAGGGGAAGAGTCCTCAAAAACCAAACGTCCAGTGCCTGACATGGACTCCTCCTCCTCATGATTCTCCTCCTCCTCAACCTCCTCCTGTTCAACCTCCTCCGCGGACTCCGGCCTCATTAGGCTGCTGTCCTGGGGATGGTGCGGTCAGGCCAGATGGCCCTGCACCCTCCTGCACATCTGTGGATGATACAAAACATTCACAGGTTGGAGGATCCACACACTTGCCACTTATTTCCTTTCACCCCCTCCCCCACACATGCTACACACCTGATATTAAAAAAACTACTTACCTGGCACCACGGGCTCCGGACTTCAGTCAAAGCCGGGCAGACCCTCAACTTCATGCCGATGAAAGGTCAGGGCCACCGCACGCTCCTCCGCTGTCAGCCTAATACGGCATGGTGGGCCCCCTTCTGTGCCCCTGGCATGGGCAAGCATTTTGGACAGCTTCTGTTTGACCAGACGCCGGAGGTCATTAATCTTTTTGTCAATCCCAGACCGGGTCCGTGTCTCCCCCTCCCCCGCTGAATTGACCTGCTCAGTGATGAGGTCCAAAATCTCCCTCCTCCTGGCCGGGGTGGTGTTGGCACTGTCTGGGCCGTGGATGAAACGCCCATAATCGCTAATGGCCCGGGCAAGAATTCTTTTTCCCCCCACAGTAAAATTGAGTTTTCGCTTTCTCTCTGTCATACTGCAAAAAAACTCACTCCCAGTCAACAAAAATCAGTCACAAAACAAGCACAACCAATCAAGCAAGAACACACACAAAGAGAAAACTAACACCCAAAAAATCACACAAGCACTCAGGAAAAAACAGTCACAAAAACAAACAGCAAAAAATCAGCAAGAAAACAAACGAACAGAAATATATCAAACAAACAGTCTCTCAAACACTTATCAAAAAACACTTTCAAAGATCTACTAACAAACACTTGATCACACAGAACACTAATCTGACAACTACAAAACACAACGCAACGAACAACAGGACAAAAGCACTTGGTTAAATGGGAAGGGACAAAGGGATGTACTTTTGCAATGCAAGTGCGTTTGTGTCTGTCTATTTATGCTGTCTGTGTAGTCCTTAGTCCATTTCCAATTTCACTGATCGCGCCGCTCCCGAGTTGTGAGCATGCGCACAGCGGAGCTGACATGGTCTGCTTCAAGCGCGCATGCGCGAGCCGGCCGGCCCTTCATTTGCATGGGGTCACGGCTCATTTCAATGTAACCCGCCCACGTCCTTCCCTATTTGTATTACTCCGCCTTACGCCTCTGAAATAACGTTACGCATGCGCAATTTTCTGCGCAAAAGCTACGAGAATAGGGTGATTACGCGGCAAAATTGCACAAGTCTAACGTAAAGGTGGTGCGCTACGCCGGTCCAATAATGCGCAGATGTACCTGAATCTGGGCCACAGTGTTCAGAATGGACAATTTTTATTTATTTTGTTGCTTGTAAATACCTTTATTTTGTAGTCCTTCATTACTTCCTCCTCCTTATTAGCCTAGGCTATTAAGTAACAAGGCTATTTGCAAGGGTTTCTGGGATAGGCATGTTTCCCAGTAGTCCTTGCAAACCTGACTGAAACCTGACTGAAACCTAGGCCTAGATTCACAAAGCGATTACGCCTGTGTAAATGTTGTTAGACAGGAGTAATTTCGATTTACGAGCGTTTTTACGCTAGTCGAAATCCTCAAACCATGAAAAGACACCTGCGTGCTAAATTTCGACTTTATTACGTGTTAGTACGCCTTCAGATCTACGCTGCCTGAAAATTGCGGCCACTGGGCGGACTTCCTGTTGTTTTTCACCTTCATGGTATGCTAATGAGCTTTTGCCTGGAATCCACAAAATTTCGCTCTTCAAACGCAATCTCTTACGGCACCTTTAGTCATCTTTTTTTTCCGTTTCACTATACCAGCTTTTTGCTGGTCTAATATTAGACAGCCCATGTTAAGTATGGCCGTCGTTCCCGCGTCGAATTTCAACGTTTTTCGATTTCTTTTATTATTTTTAACGTAAGTCGTCCGGGAATAGGAATGTTCGTAAACGCCGCTACTCAAACAACGAATGACGTCACGACGTGATTTCGCGCAATGCACGGCGGGAAATTCCTGAACAGAGCATGCGCAGTTCGATCGTCGCGGGGACGCGCTTAATTTAAATGCTTCACGCCCCCTACTCACGTATTTCGATTGCGCGGCGGAAAAAAAATACGATACAATAGCGTACGCGCAAAAAAACTACCTGAATTCGGCGTAGAGTCTGGTGATAGACGGCAGCGTAGCGTATTTCGATTACGCAGCGGAAGATTACATCTATGTGAATCTGCCCCCTAGTGTGCAGCACTGAGCATGTGCGAGATATGCAAAGCGGAAATCCAGGAAGTCATACAGTTGGCTGTCCTGTTTTCTGTGATTGCTGTGACTGTACATGTTTTTATATTTACAATAAAGACAACTTTTTTCATTTGAAAATCCTTGGAGTGCGGCCGTCCTTCCCTCTTTTCTTCATCATCATTGCTATTTGCATCGCCAGCACCTTGGTAATCTAATTATCCTTGATCGTTTACAGGTCTCACCTGGAGCGATGATTTATTTTCTTAAGTCATACAGTTTGTCTTCATGATGCCCACACTTAAGATGGCCATGGTCTATTTCTAGATTATAATCTAAATGCTGTAACAACCTAACAAAACGGACCTTAGTTTACAGACTAACTTTATTAGAATACATTAACCCCCCTGCCGGTAAACCCGAGCGCGACTCGGGTTGGATTTTTTATGTAAATAACGATATCCCCGAGTCGAGCTCGGGGTGAATGCAGAGCCTGCAGCGCGCTGGCTTACCTGTTGATCCAGGCAGGGTATACTGTACTCACCTTGTCCCTGGATCCAGCGATGCATCCCCGCTGTGTGAGCGAGTGGCGTCCTCCATTCGACTCACACAGTGCCCGCGCGCCGCCGATCTCCGTTCCCTGCGACGTAACGGCGCACGGGGGCGGAGACCGGCGGCAAATTCAAAAAAGTAAACAAACACATTACATACAGAATACTGTAATCTTATAGATTACAGTACTGTATGTAAAAAGTACACACCCCCCCTATCCCTAGTGGTCTGCCCAGTGCCCTGCATGTACTTTTACATAATAAAAACATTTTTTTTGTGCCTGCAAACTGTAGATTGTCCATAGCAACCAAAAGTGTCCCTTTATGTCAAAAGTGATTTTAGAGCAGCTAGAAAACAGCGATAATAAATGATAATCACTTGCAGAATTGAGCGATAGCGATTTGTGGGGAAATTCGTCATAAAAAAATAAAAGTAATGACAGCGACAATTCTGCAACTGAGCAAATTTCAGTGATTTTGATTTGATTACATTAGTGAATAATTTTTATTATAATTACATTATTATTTGTTATAATTATTTATAGTTATTTATTATATTATAATTTTATGATTTTGTGTTTCAAACTTTATCATACCCGGGATGTCTACTAGACTCTGGTTTGGACAAATTTAAGCGAGTTATTCCTAAAAATTGCAGGCCTACAGTATAAAACACAGAATTTCCATGCAAAATAATTGTACCGCTTTTGGTACGTAATTCCAGACAGAATCATACCACCAGGGAGGTTAAGCTTGTGTATTACAGGGGTATTTATAATTAAAAAGAGAAATTGTGGGTGGAACTCCCCTTTAATGCATCCTATGCATTAAGGTAAAAAAACATCTGACAGCACAGCCCCCCCCCCCCCCGAGCCCCCGTTTTACTTACCTGACCATTCGAAATTCCCGGGCACGTGCTTGTCATCCTGTTCGGTTCCCAGCCTGGCCGTTGATTGGCTAGGCTGGGCGGATTGATAGCAGTGCAGCCATTGGCTGGCGCTGCTGTCAATCACAGCAGATGACGCGGCATGCTGGGGGGCGGGGCCGAGTGATACAGTCGGCGGCTATGGCTGCTGCTGCAAATCAGGTGAGCGTGCTCGCAAAAGCCTTCCACCATGCGAGCTCGCATGGTGGAAAGCTTTTGCGAGGAGGAGCCGAGACAGCTGCCGGGGGACCCAGAAGACAGCGTTCAGGGACAAAAATCTGCCTTCACACTGGGGCGACACGACTTCCAGCACGACTTTCAGAGGCAACTCCAGCACGAGTTGAGCATGAACCACAGGGCGAACTGGGGCGATTTCCAACACGACTTTAAGTCGTCTCCAGGACAGGAGACTTTCCAGTGGCCAATCAAACAACAATCAGCTCTAGGGGAGGGAGGGGGAGAGAGGGGTTTGCCTGAGAAATGTATGTTATCTTCCTGGAAAGTTGCTTCAGTTAAGACAGTGATGAGACTTGGAGGCGACTTCCATTGAAATCAAGAGGTAATAGCTTGGACCAGAACTATTAAAACCATTAAGTAGAATACTTTATTACTCTTCAGAAAAAAAAGGAAAAAATAGAACCAAAAAGAAAAATTTAAAAGAAAAAAAAGGGACACACAGAAGAAGAGAGACACAAGGAAGAGTAGAAATCAGATGTAGGAGAGATAGAGAAGAAAGTGCAGGAGTTCACTAGATTGGCACAGGTAACATGGCTTTTTGTCTATGAATGTAAAAAGAGCATTATGATCTTCACAGTAAAAAGTAGGGTAACAGCTAGGTTCCGATGCCGCGTATACACGATAATTTTTCGGGTTGTAAAAAACGATCGTGTGTGGGCTTCAGAGCATTTTTCGGGTTCAGGCAATTTCGGACCATCTTCCTTGGAGGGACTGCCAAAACAGAACCCTCCCAGTACTAGGTGGGGCTCCCCCGAAGGGAGACCCCATGAGAGCAAGTGAACTAAGTCAGAAGGCCATGTCCACCTACTCCCAAGACGTTCAGGGCTGGCCCGAGGACCGGCACCCTACTAATCACAAAAATAAGACAAAAACGTGACAAACATAGGCTTAAATTAAAGAAAGTGGGGGAAAGGGATAGTGGAGAGGAGAGTGAAGAAGTGGTCATTGTGATGTACAATGACCAGGCCCTCCGGCCAGGAATAAAACAATTCCTACTGTCCTGGCCAAAAAGGCCCGGCCCAGGAGGCAAGTGATAAAAAAAGCGTGTATTTGGTGCAGTGACCGTGGTATCCTTAAATCAAAGTGACCCTAGAGTAGAGGGCACAGGTGCACCATCCAGCCTTGCTGCTGGCAACCTGTCAAACTACAGTACATGAGAGGCTGACATCTGCTGTGGATAGATGGGGCTGGACGGTGCACCTAGTGGAACGAATGTTTAGGGCAGTATGCCTCCGCCAAGGGACTAATGCCCAGAACGCAAGTGGTCTGCATTTAAGCATTCATCGCTGGGCGAATATAGAGTTTAAAAGGCTACCATCAGTGGGGCTGGATGCTGGACCTGGACTGGAGCCTTGTGCACCAGGTCTGTTCATGGGGCTTTATAGTTGGCAGTAGTTACAGCTGGTTCTTGCTTTCACAGCTAGACTGGATACAAGAAGAAACACAATAAAGCCATGAGCTGCAGGCATAGGGGCTGCTGTGTGCTGTAGTCCTCCAGAAGCAGCCTGTGAAAAAGTCTACGCAGGATTACAAGTCCCAGGAGAATTGGGCTGCTAAGGAGGAGGAAAGAGGACTGGAAATCCCAGGCTGTGGGGAGTCTCATGTGGCGAAAGGAGAGAAGGCGCTACGTTGTCAGAAGCTCCTGTGTGCTGTAGCAGGGAGACTGAAGCCACTGCTCCTGTTTAGTGGCTGTTACTGCCACAGTGACGGCAATGTGTGCTCAGAGGACCATGCTCTGGAGTGGAGGGACTCACCAAGCTGCAGCAGGAGGACTGAGCACTACAGTCATCAAAAGTCTGGTTCCCATTTCTTATCCCGATGGGTTTTAACTAAAGTTGTGGTGTCCAGACCCATGTCATAATAGTATTATAAGGTCTAGTATACTATATAAAATATCTGCACCCAGAACATCTGCTGATCGTTCCAGGGTTGCTGCTACTGTGTTTAGGACTGGTGGCCTTACCCTCAGAGACCACAGTCAGTGTTGCCCATGAAAAGGGAAGGAACTTTGTGATGAACTTCAGAGTGATGAGAGGCCTTTGGCCGCCATTTTTGCTATACTTCTGCTTAAGGAGACAGCACCACCCCTTTTTGGGACCCCCAAGGATTTGTTCAGAGGAGTATCACCCTTTTCACATTGGAAATACAAAAAATCTTTTTTTTTTTTTTGTTTTGTTTTTTTAACAGAGATGATTTAGAGTGCTGTTTCAGCGTTATATATGAACCCTGAAAGATTTGCCTGAACATGAAGAATAATGTTGGCATTTTCTGTCCAAATACAGTCTTATCAGATGCGTTCTCCACCCTTTCCCAGTGTACCAGGTTGTCACTCCACATTTATCTGGTCTCTACCATGAGGGCAGGGCCTCCTCACTGTCAGGGATTTTAAAGAATTGTCCTTTCATTTGTCATGTTTTGTGACAATGAACCGTATTGTTCTTAAAAACGAGTCAGAGAATTGAGATGTCTTAGAAAATGATAAATGCTGCTTTTCTCATTTCAAAAGATTAACAGAGGCAAATGAAGAACACATAATATTTTAAACATAGTTCATATCTTTATGACATGAAGGCAGCCATGTTCTAGTTTTAACTAATCCTTTGGTCTTTATTTAGAGGACAACTTTCTGCCAATCTACGGATTAGTGAACTGCAGATCAGGAGGAGGTAAGCACAGTGTGTAAATTAACGTTAATTTCTGTATATTTAATTGATCGCGCTGACCCCCTAACCATGTGGTATAAATAATGATTTGGAAAATTCAATCACCAAAAAATATAAGTATACTCCAAAATAGGCTAGTAATAAACTAATAAATAACTGGTGACAGTTAACATAAATACATCAATTATCATTATAGCAATGGTCTTGTGACAATTAATTAACGTATTTATCGGCGTATACCGCGCACTTATTTCCCCTTAAAATGAGGGGAAAATCATGGGTGCGGCGATATACGCCGATCCCCACTTCCCGCGCTGTGTTTGAAAGCCGCCGCTGACATATACCGAGCGCAGTACACTCGGGTACACTCGGCCAGGTTCGGCTCCCCTCGCGGTCACGCCCTGTGCCGCCTCCTAGCCTTTATGGGAGAGGAGCCGAGCCTGGCCAAGCGTGCCCGAGTGTACTGCGCTCGGTATATGTCGGCGGTGGCGTTCAAACACAGTGCGGGAAGCTGGGGTCGGCTCAGAGACAGCGCGGGAGAAGCGGGGAGGACACCACCAAGGCCGCAGACGGACGCCGGACCGGACAAGGCTGCCGATTGACGATGGGCAAGACACCGACGAGGGGCATTTAAACTGCAAGTATTTTTTTTTTTCTGAAATTTCCCTTCTAGGTTGGGGGTGCGCGCTATACCCTGGAGCGCGCAATACCCTGATAAATACGGTAAACCAATAATAATATGCTTGTAAGTTGTAACCAATAAATGTGATTCAAAGAAAATCCCTAAAAAATACAGTACATAAATGATTGATGTTAGTGAACAGCAAATAATGAACACCAGTGCTCAGTGCAGAAAAAGTCCATAAGCTGATAACTATCGTGTCCAAAAACGCAATGAATCCTCCACCAATCAGCAGAAATTACTTCTTACCAGCTTGCCATGATCCCCTATGACAGAGGATTACTATGTGCGTGTAATCAGAATCCAAAAAACAGCCCAAACAAATCCGATCCTTAGGCAGTAACTCTCATCCAATGGCGGACATAAATAATCAGCAGATATACCCAATATGTAAAAGATAATGGATGCTCCACATAGTGAATTAAATGTATAAAATATTTATTAAAAGAGGAAAGTTTGGTAATACACTTTGAAATGTTGCAGGAAAAATAGGCCTTAAAGTCTGGTTTGCCGGCCAGTACACAAAACACAGACACCAGTCTTACTGGGGAATCGTATGAAGCTTGAGGTGACATCAGTACGCCGCTCTGCCCTACATCCGTTTCGTAATAACTTACCAGGTGCCAGGTGCCCCTGGACGAAGTAAGTAGTTTAAATCCCAAATAATTCCAGTAGCAGCATCCAGCCATCAGCAGCCATAATGTATGTGTAGCACTACCCCGTAGGAACTGCTAGTTTAGATTTGGGCCTTGCACGTTACCTCAATATTGGTCGTCTAGGAGAAGAAAGTCTGTAAAGAACTCCAATGTTCACATGAGACGTAAAACCTTAAGCTGTTTTATTTTTCTCTTAAATTGCAGGAAAGTAGAAGGATGAAGGATAGAAGGGGAAAGTTCAGGTGCACGGTACAGATCACTGAAGAAAAACTTCCCAATAGTCACTTACCACTTCCTCTCAAGTGGGTATTGCTCACCCGGATAGGCCCCTCTCACCTGACCTAGCAGTCGGAATGATGCACGAACAATGATCAGCAACAGTCTCTGCCACAGACTGGTTATGAGCAAAACGAACAGTCCGGAATCCTCTGCCACAGGATTTTAACACCACTTACAGTGCCTGCCGCCGAGAATGTGTTTTCAGCACGCCAGCATCGCGCTGAATCTCGGCGACAGGCTGCCGATATCTCGCACTCGCTGGAATAGTAAAAACACATTCCAGCGAGCGCGTCATAGAAGCGACGGGGATCCGACGCGGATTCCCGCCAATTCTACACGTGGGCGGAGTTTGTTATGAATCCTGAAGGAGAAATCCCCGCCGGATTTTTAAAGAAAAATCCGGCATGGGTTCCCCCCTCAGGAGCATAACGGGCCCTTAGGTCGGTTATGGGTTGTAAGGAGACCCCCTACGCCGAAAAAACGGCGTGGGGGTCCCCCCACAATCCATAACAGACCCGTATCCAAAGCACGCCGGCCGGCCGGTCAGGAAGGGAGTGGGGGCGAGCGAGCGCCCCCCCCCCTTCCTGAGCCGTACCGGGCAGCATGCCCTCAACATGGGGGGGTCAGGTGCTCTGGGGCAGGGGGCGCACTGCGGCCCCCCACCCCAGAGCACCCTGTCCCCATGTTGATGAGGACAGGGCCCCTTCCCGACAACCCTGGCCGTTGGTTGTCGGGGTATGCGGGCGGGAGGCTTATCGGATAAAAGCGCCCACCACCCGGCGGGCTTCTTTCGACGTCTTCGGCGGCGGGGGGGTCTTCTCCCGCTCTCCGGGGGTCTTCTCCGCTCTCCGGGGGTCTTCTTCTTCTTCAGGACTCGCCGCCGCTATCTTCGTGTGTTAGCTCAATTACTAGCGGCGGCGGCCCCCTCTTCTGCGGTAGGTATCACGTGGGTAGGTAGCACGTGGTACCTACCGGAGCATGATGGGACTGCGACGTCACAAGACAGGCCTATATATTTCGCTGCGAGCCGCGCGCCCGGCATAACAGCGGAAGGATGCGTCGCGTCAACATCTGGACAGCAGAAGAAAAAGAAGAAGAAGACGCCGACGTCGCAGAAGAGGGGGCCGCCGCCGCTAGTAATTGAGCTAACACACGAAGATAGCGGCGGCGAGTCCTGAAGAAGAAGAAGACCCCCGGAGAGCGGAGAAGACCCCCGGAGAGCGGAGAAGACCCCCGGAGAGCGGGAGAAGACCCCCGGAGAGCGGGAGAAGACCCCCCCGCCGCCGAAGACGTCGAAAGAAGCCCGCCGGGTGGTGGGCGCTTTTATCAAAGCGCCCCCCGGCGGCGGAAGAGAACCAGACGGCGGCACCCACCCCCCACAGAAGCCCGCCGGAGGGGGGCGCTTTTATAAAAGCGATCATACACACCCCCCCCCCGGCGGCCAACTAATAAAATATTTCAATACCCTGTGTGTTTTATTTGTGTTTACACTTTGTATTTGCAGGTGAATGGGTAGGGGTACAATGTACCCCATACTCATTCACTTAGGGTGGGGGGCCGGTATCTGGGGGCCCCCTTATTAAAGGGGGCTTCCAGATTCCGATAAGCCTCCCGCCCGCATACCCCGACAACCAACGGCCAGGGTTGTCGGGAAGGGGCCCTGTCCTCATCAACATGGGGACATGGTGCTCTGGGGTGGGGGGCCGCAGTGCGCCCCCTGCCCCAGAGCACCTGACCCCCCCACTCCCTTCCTGACCGGCCGGCCGGCGTGCTTTGGATACGGGTCTGTTATGGATTGTGGGGGGACCCCCACGCCGTTTTTTCGGCGTAGGGGGTCTCCTTACAACCCATAACCGACCTAAGGGCCCGTTATGCTCCTGAGGGGGGAACCCATGCCGGATTTTTCTTTAAAAATCCGGCGGGGATTTCTCCTTCAGGATTCATAACAAACTCCGCCCACGTGTAGAATTGGCGGGAATCCGCGTCGGATTCCCGTCGCTTCTATGACGGCTTTGTCTCCATCGCGGCAAGCCAGCTCGGCGCTGGCTCCCGCGATGGGGCTCGTAGGTGGTCAATCTCGCCGAGAAAGGGAGCGAGATTGACACAATATCCCAGTCACCTACTGTAAGTGCCACTTCCTAAATATCCCAAAAGGGAAGGGTAGGCAGCCAACACAACAAAAGGATATAATGTGAAAAAACGTGAAAATAAAGTGCACCGCCAATAATTAAACTCACAGCAAAGTGGGTATCACAATATCATACAAATAGAAAGGGAATAGTGACACCTTAAAACAATAAACCATATATTGGTCAAGTGATAACAACAAACTATAAAGTGATATTGGGAAGTATCCAAACAGCAACCTCCAAATAAGTAAATAATATTCAATGTGTAAAAAATGAATACTAGTCCCAAATATTCAAAGCAGGTGAACACCCACCACTATATTGGTTAATGAAGTGAATGCTGTGATGATCAAAAAGGTTTCCACCAAACATACACTAAACCCAAAAATAAGTGTCCGTAAACATGAATAACTTTGAGAAAAAATTCTCCAGGAGGATAGCTTGGGAGATTCTCATTGTGGGGTGCAATTTTCATGAACTCAAGTGAGAAGGATAAAATACCCTTACCGGATATGATGGACCTATACTACACCATACGGCGATAGGTCATTAATGCGTGGTAGGCCGATTGCTTAGTCTGGTCTCTGTCACAATCCAACTCTCTGCTATCGCTCTGTGTTGGTCTTTTCAGTGGACAGCTCAATGAAGATATCACCAGATATATCGCTCCAATCTGAATTTTAATGGGCAGATTCAACTGTATTTAAAGCAAGTGAGCTCAAAATGTTTTGGAAAAAATGGAGAGGACGGCTCCTCATAGTGTAAAATCGCTTTAAAATTTAATGATAAAAATTCAAATACAAATCAACACCACTGGAGTCCAAAAATATTCAAATCCAAACCAAAAGAAATTGCGTAAAGTTGGATATCATACTGTATACTCACACAGGTTGCGCAGTATGGAGATTGGTGAGGACCAGTGTAAGACTTCTACAGGGGTGTACTGTATACAAATAAATTGCATATGAATAAGTTTAACAAAAAAAAACACAATACTTAAAGCGGATCTCCACCCTAAAGTGAAGATCCGCTGATCGGAACCCTCCCCCCCTCCGGTGTCACAATTGACACCTTTCAGGGGGAGGGGGGTGCAGATACCTGTCTAAAGACAGGTATCTGCAACCACTTCCGGCCCGCAGTCTCGGGCAAAAGTCGGGTTTTTTGGCGACATCCCGTCGCCCCCCCGTTGTGTGCTGGGAACTCTCGGCTCCCAGCACACAGCGGGAGCCAATCGGCGGGCACAGCGCGACTCGCGCATGTGCCGTAGGGAACCGGGCAGTGAAGCCGCAGCGCTTCACTTCCTGGTTCCCTCACCGTGGATGGAGGGGGGAGCAGCAGGGTGACGAGCGATCGCTCATCCTCTGCTGCGGACGCCGCTGGACTCCAGGACAGGTAAGTGTCCTAATATTAAAAGTCAGCAGCTGCAGTATTTGTTGCTGCTGGCTTTTAATATTTTTTTCTAGTGAACCATCCGCTTTAAGTTCAATGTAAATTCTAACCGTATATTGTCTGAACAGTCACCAATAGCATCCAGATTAAAAAAAACAGGGATAAAATTCACTGCTGAGGATCAGGCCGATAGAAACAGCTCACAGAGATAGGTTAGCGGAATCGGTATGGAGACCAGGCACAAAGGGCACCCTACAACCCAATACAGGGTCACAAACCAAACAACCCCCTCACATTCCTAGAATCTAGAGAAAGGGTAGAAGAAAATAAAACAGACAGAAAAAAGAGTCGAAACAAAAAGAACAAATCTTATTGTTACCGTGGGATGATAAGATATAATACGCATACTCTATATTGATATGGAAAAGGATTTAATTTTATTAATCTATCCACACATACCTTTTTTATATAGTGAAAAAAGAAGGACAAAAACCTTGCAGTTTCACATGTAGGGGAGGAGTAGAAAATACCCAAATGTCTATATAAAGCCATAGGTAGGAAACCAAGATAATCTGAAAGAGGGATAGCATATGATTGAATCAATCATTAAGCCACATACAATGCCTAAAAAAGCAGTATTGAACTTCACTATATTTCCAGCATACCGCAGAGTCCATAACCATAAAAATACGGTAGCCTGAACTCCCCAAGAACAATGTCAAGAAGATATATGTAATAAAATAGTGACAGAAAGATGGCCTCTACCTGTTGTCTGGACTGTGCATCTGGGTGATCCATTCAGTGTTTGCAGCAGCATAAGAAAGGATGCATAAACGTCCGTCTTATATTGTGCTGCTGGATAAACAAACCCCCCTTGCATCTGGCTGCTAATTAAGAATAGGGCCGGAAAGGAGGAGGTGCCCCCTGAGGCCCCGCCGCGCAGAACCGCCCCCGACCCCACAGACTAGGAGGGCGGCTTCCTCCCCACAGCTACATGTGTAATGGGAAGAAGTATCACATTTGAAACAGGAGGATCTCTTCTATTTAGAAGATATAAAATGCAAAGATAGATTTATGAAAAAGTTGATGAAGGTGAACTTATACTTAAAATGGAACTAAAGGCAAAACCTTAATTTTTTGCATTGTGGCTAGAGTAATGGAGTTTTTTTAACCCTTGCCAGGTTCTTTTTCCCTGCCATCTGCATCCCTTTGGGGAGATTTCCCTTCACTTCCTGTCCCATAGCCAAAGCAGTAAGTGAGAGGAAATTCCTTTAAAGTGAGTGAATTCTTTGTTGTCACCAGGGTCACTAGATCTATTGTCCCCATTGGAAGATTTCCCATCGTTACTGTTGAGGAAAACCTAAAAAAATTGGATTTTTCTTTGCTTTCACTTTTAATATAATATATAATATATAACAATAATCAGGATAGAGAGTGTGAATCTCCCTAACGGGACACAGCAATAAAAACTTCACAGGTGTTCTAATCTCTCTCCACTCTATCCAATACTAACAAAAAAGGTTTGCCTTTAGTTATACTCCAATTTAAAGAAGAGTGACATGCCATAAAAGCCCTGGATTATGGTTTCCTGAATAGCTGTATCCATTGCTACTGTATGCCTGCTGTTCATGACCACCGCTAGCCACATTTCCAAAGTCGCTAACCACTTCATGCAGCATGTCCCCAGTTGTAAACACTTATGTAGCATGTCAACACTCCCTGACCACCTCCTGCCACATTTCCAAAATTCCTGATTACCAGTTGCAACATTTTCATGGTCCCTGACCACAGGGCTGGACTGATAATTATAAGTATTTGGAAGCCAATTGCAGCCCTCAGAGCCGCTGGCTCTGATAGGCACTTCCACAGCCAACCAGCTGCTGTTATTCAGATGGCCGGCGCTCACCAGGGGGCCGGCCATCTGAATAGTCGGTGGCAGCGGCAATACATAGATTCATGCAATGGTGGTGCGTAAGCCAGAGGGGGCGGCGCTCCGGTGCCCACTATGGACGCACCGCCACTGCCCCCTTACATCAG
This sequence comes from Rana kukunoris, assembly GCA_029574335.1. Taxonomy (NCBI): domain Eukaryota; kingdom Metazoa; phylum Chordata; class Amphibia; order Anura; family Ranidae; genus Rana; species Rana kukunoris. Next base: position 63,715,431 of record CM056052.1, on the reverse strand, counting down.
GGTCCCCAGAGAGCCCCCTTACATCAGGTCCCCAGAGAGGCCCCGAGACTAGCAGTAAGGGGCAGCAGTGTCTCACACTGCAGATATACAGCAATGAAGCTGGAGGCACAAGGGAGTACTCTGCTATTTTTAGGAGGAACTCCAGACCAAGGGCAGATTTTTCACTATACTGCTTAAACACAATCAACATGTCCCTATAACATAGCAAATCTTCCCTTTTTTAAATGAATATTCACTTTAACAGTCTCTTAGAATTTGGGAGCTGTCTCTTTTTAAATAAACCATCAACAAAAAAAAACTATAAAATCAATTAAATAAAGTAAGAAACATATTACTGAGTATCCAGCTCTTTGGTAATATCTGGTGCCACACTTGAGGCCTCCTAAACAGAATAAAATAAGTTTCCTACCATGTAATCAGTGCCCAAGGCGAAGATGCCAAATTGTGTCCCACCCTCCTTCCCTCGGTTGGGCCTGAGAGGTGGTACAATTGGCTGTGTAGTAAACAGGAGAAGGTAAATATGTGGCCTCTTGCTGATGTTGCTGCCTGACTCGAGTGTTTGTGCTTCATGCTGGATAGTTGGTGCTGCCACTGAAGAGGCACTGCTCTGTCCGGCTGTCTTCCAAGCAACGCAGTTTACTGAGGTTTCCGTAAGAGGGAGCACGGTGTCACACATGAGAAAGGGTAGCTGTGAGCGGGGGGGATATTTACCCTCTACCCCACCAGTCTGATCAAGCTGGGTTCTTCTCATTCCATAGAGTTTAACAGTTCAGAAGTTTAACCGCTTGCTTACTGGGCACATATACCCCCTTCCTGCCCAGGCGAAATTTCAGGTTTCGGCACTGCGTCGCTTTAAATTAAAATTGCACAGTCGTGCGACATGGCTCACAAACAAAATTGACATCTTTTTTCCCCCACAATTTTTAACTTTTTGCTATAATAAATATCTCATTAAAAAAAAATTCTCAGTTTAGGCCGATATGTATTCATCTACATATGTTTGTTAAAAAAAAAAAAGTCGGCATCTCGGTGACGCACCGGTGCGCACGCGCCCCCCAGTGGCCGGGGGACCCGAGGCCATAAAAAGATTGCCTCACGGATTTGTAGAGCCACCTTGAGGCCGTCTTTTTACTATGGCCCGGGTCTGAAGTAGTTAAAGAGTAGCAGTGAGTGATGGTCATGTGGTGCCCCCTACCCCCCCAGATAAAAACATTGCACCCTGGGCAGCTTCCCCTCCTGCCCCTACCCTTGTCATGGCCCTGAATGTATTTATCGTATGACATGAAGGAAGGAGTGGAAACAGAAAATCCATACTGTATGTTGATAAAAAGACGTGTACTTTTGGGATTATTACTAGAACTATGCTATGTACTCTATAGGGAAAATAGGCATATGCATACTATTAGTTTACAATATTATATTTGTGATCATGCATGTACTAGCCATTGGGACTACAGGGAGCTTCCCGGTGGGCCGATGGCATAGTGGGCGGTTTCAGTGACAGCCTGTTAAAGTAATAGCTGCGCGGCTCGCCCTCCACTTCGAGCAGTGATGCGGGAAGGATGAGAAAAATACAGATGAAAATAACAGAAATAATAAAAAAGGTGAGTGAGGACCCCTTATGTTATGCTACGTATGTTTTTATGCACAATTGAGTATAGTTTATATACTGTTTTTATGCTTGTTTGCAAAATTAAAGTGGGCCGGTCTAGATGAAGTCCAGGGCCAAATTGTTGCCTCAGTCCAGCCCTGTTTGTGATTGAACGTGTATTTATATTCCATTGTAAATTTTATTTCACATGGAATGAGGAGCGCTGTCAGAAAGTCAGCTTCAAAATGAACTGCTGTTTTACAATGAGATGCTAAAAAAAATCTGTTCTTTTAAACAATTTTTAATGACCTGAAGTGGCTTTTCCTAAACCATTTTATGTTGGGAAGCTTTGTCTTTCTATTCTAGGAAATCTCATCTTCACTCTCAGAGGGGATAGAAGTTCCAATGTCAGGACACTTTAACCAGTGAGAAGATGGCACTCCGGGGAGAGAACTGGGTGGGGTGGGGGACAAAACTGTAGTTAGAAACCAGGTTTTTATGATTTTAGATATTGTGTTATTGTGTTACATTGGGTCTAATATTATGAAACAATTAGTGATTGATTAGAAATTTAGACATTTTCAAACTAGCTATATAAAAAGATGATTTGACATATCATAGCAAAGATTGATTTGGTCAGTTTTTCTGCCATTTGTCAAATGCAAGTTTGACTGCTATTACGCACTCACCTGCTACTTACTGATCCAGCAGTGCTTAGACATTCCTCTTTTAGGCTAGAGCCGCGTACACACGACCATTTTTAATGTCCTAGAAAAAAAACTTTTTTTTTTCAACGTGATTCTTGTCAAGCCTGCCTTGCATAAACACGATCGTGAAAAAAAATGCTCGAGCTAAGCGCAGTGACGTACAACATGTACGACGGCACTATAAAGGGGAAGTTCCATTCAGATGGTACCACCCTTGGGGCTGCTTTTGCTGATTTTGTGTTAGTAAAAGTTTGGCGAGAGACGATTCGTGCTTTTCAGTCTTCGTGCTTTTCAGTCTGTTACAGCGTGATGAATGTGCTATCTCCATTACAAACGCTAGTTTTACCAGAACGAGCGCTCCCATCTCATAACTTGCTTTTTTCACGTCGTTAAAGCCTACACACGACTGTTTTTCACAATGTGATGTTCTAAATTTTTAATGGACATTTTTTCACGTCGAGGAAAAATGCTCTGGAGCCTACACACGATCGTTTTTAATGACCATTTAAAAAAATTGCATTTTTTACGTCATGAAAAATGGTTGTGTGTACGCGCCATAACTGATGCCCTGAAGTCATTCAACCTACTTCTTTTTAGCCAAATGTGTTAAGGTTCCACCCACTGCACTGGACTCACATGAAAATGCTGCAGAGAGCAGAACCATTTCATTGCGTAGTGTTGCTGTGTTCAGTATTTAGGATCCACCCACAGCTGGAGGAAGAATGTGAAAGGGACCTGTGACCATCATTGGACCAGACTTAAAACTCCTGGAAAAAGGGTATTATATATATTCTTGTAAAGGGTACATGGGTAGATAACCACCAGTGTTGTGAGATTTAAAATCCCACTGACCACCAATGTTGCAGAATTTTAACAGGAAGGAGGGTTAAAGTGCCGTTGATCACCAATAAGGAGTGGGGTTAAAATGGCACTGACAACCAATAATTGTGGGATTGATTTTTTTTTTGGGTGGTGGTGGTGGTGATCTACAATGCAATTTTATTCTCCAGGCTAAGGGCAATTTACGCACCCCAACATCACCTCAGATTTCTTAATTTACTTTAAAAACCTGTGGAAAAAATAAGATCACCTTGTGGTGTCCACTTTCCAAAAGGAGTCACTTTGGTGGTGTCTGTACTGTCTTTTTAAATTTGATATATTTTACACAAGAAAATTAATAAAATATATATAAGAAACACAGTGGTTGTTACATACCACCAAAATAAAGTTCTATCTGTCTCAAAAAAGTTTTAACAAAAATCTATTTGGATACAGTGTTGTATGAATGAGTAATTCCCAGAAAAGATATCACAGCACTACCAGACTCTCATAGACCCTTAACACTGATACTAAATTGTTGGTAAAGGTCATTGCCATCCGCCTTGTACTTTACTTCCATGAATTTGTATTATTTATTATAAAATGCATTATTTAAAAATGTAGTAACTCACATTTAAAATCGATTAGAACAGCACCCCTGATTAAGTCACGTGGGCTGTGACGCAACTAGTCGGGAAGGAGTTGGGTACATCACTTCTGGTTTTTGGCCGATTCTGGAAGTTTATGGTTTCTGATGCTGTTGTAATTTCAAATGTGACTTAATACATTTTCATGTAATAAATTTTAATTGGAATACTACAAAATTAGCATTTGTGTTTACACACGCAGATCCCCGTTCTGTCTCTGGTGGCCACAATTGCCGGTGGCTGGCAGTCACCGCGACCGCCATCCACGCGCATTGGGTCCCACGCTGTTTAGCGGGCACATGTGCGCGCCTGCTAAGGCTCTTAAAGGAGCCGACGTACCTGTATGTCCTTTTGCGCAGGGTCACCAATCTGCTGACGTATATGTACATGTGACGCTCAGGAAGTGGTTAATGATGGATTGTGATAAGACATAAGAATATTATTTATTTTTTTATTTGTGTTTTTTTGCCCACCTTGATGCAGCACTAGCACAGTAAGTACAAACTCAGTAGATACTTTATTCATTTTTATTCATGTTATTCAATATCTACCTTTTTTTTTTTATAATTCTTTATTTTATAGCATTTTCCACTCTTATTTCCTCTTTATACAAACAAGAAAGTAAATGACTACAATTTGACACTTTTCTTTAAACATTTTCTCATTGGTCATTGTGCTTCTTAACAAGATTCCCAAATGTTGCCATCATATCTACTGTATATAGCTATAGCATCATACACTTCCTATTCCCCATATCTACCCTTCCTTCTAAGTCGCTATTCCCCCCCCCCCCCATTTCCCCCCCCCAAAAAAAAAAAAAAAAGAACTCCTCCAATCCTCCTCCTCCTTCAAAGGTCTCGCTCTCTGAATCTTATATAGGGGGTCCACACTTGGCTATACTTCCCCTCTTGTTCTCTTATTCCCATCATCAGGTTCTCCGTCTGCTGAATTTCTGTTACTCTGCCCAGCCATTGCTGTCTAGTCGGCGCAAGCGTACTTTTCCACAAAATTGGAATGCATGCCCTTGCCGCTGTCAACAAATGTCTAAGCAGAAAATTTTTAAATTTTACCATGGAAATTGGGAAGTCCAAGAGTAGATAGGTAGCTGGATTATCTCCCAGATCTACCTCTATGATTTCTTTTACCGTTTCGGTAACCATTTTCCAAAAATCTCTCAACTTTGGACACTCCCAGAATACATGTAACATGGTACCCTCTCCTTCTCCACACCGCCAGCACCGGTCTGATAACTCGGGGAATATCCTTTTTAATGCAACAGGGGTTTTATACCATCTAGTCAGGATCTTATAAGCACCCTCTTGATATCTGGTAGCGAGAGAAGCTTTGTGTGTAAAATTAAAGATTTTTATTCTCTGCGTCTCTGAGAATTTAGTCCCCATTTCTTTTTCCCAGGCTAGAATGAATGGTAATTCTTTTGGGGCTATTGACTCTTCTAAGAGAGTATACATTAAAGACAGACCATGTCTCAGTGAGTCACCCTTCAAACATAGTTCCTCGTATTTTGAGAGGTCTCTGGTTGCTTTGCCTAGTGGATTCATTGCTCTAATAGCGGCTTTTAATTGGTTTGATCTCATTGGGCCAGATTCACGTATTCCAGAGCATCTTTGCTCTGGAGTAACGCTTCTGATTTGCGTTGCGCTGCCGAAATTTTAGGAGCAAGTGCTGTCATTCACAAAGCACTTGCTCCTAAAGTTGCGGCAGCGCATCACAAATGAGCCGGCGGAATTCAAATGTAGCGGGTACGGGCGTGTAGTATGCTAACTACGCGCGATCTCGCCGCCAACGTACTGCGCATGCGTCGAGTGTCAAAACATCCCCGTGCGCATGCTCCAAAATCTGTGAATGAACGTCAATGACGTCACATTCCCATTCATGACCGTTTTACGCAAGCGACGTTTTTTTTTTTTTTTCCGACGCGATGACGACGCCTATACCTAACATAGGATACTCCAACCCCATGTAGGTATATCTATGCGCCGCGTATCCCGTCCGGAAACGTCGTATCGTCATTGCGTCGCGCCGGATTTCGATCGTGAATTGCCGATTTCCGCTCATTAACATATTTTTTGAGCGTAAATCGGCGGGAACGCCCCCGGCGCCATTTTTAAGTTGAAGTAACGATGCGATGGCGAAACTCAGTTACGCTGCTCGCATCGGAACTTCAACCCGGCGTTTCTTGTTTTCTGGTTACAGAAAACAGAAACGCCGGCTCAAAGCCACAGTTAGGCTGGCGGATCACTCGATCCGCCAGCGTAACCTTTCCTGAATCTGGCCCATTGAGTCTATTTCCCTATTAAATACCTCTTTCCTTTCTCCCCCACTGCTCCTTTGATTCCCATCTTCAAAGTGTATTAGCCTGCTCATTCCCGAGCGTCTAAGATTATTAAAGTGTAGGTCTGTGAGGCCTAATTGGAATCTAGGGTTTCCCAGCACCGGGATTAATGGACTTGGATGTTCCGAGATTTTCGTTTTCTTAAATATTTTTTTTATGACTCGTAGTGTGGCTCCTATAGTGGGGTGTTTTTTCACTTCTTGTGGTATATCTACCTCTTGGATCCATGCCATTCCCTCTAAAGGAATGTTCGTGATTTTTTGCTCCATATGTATCCATGGTTTTACCTTCTGTTGGGTACACCACTCCACCACCCTTGCCATATGGGACGCATCGTGGTATCCCATTGGGTCTGGAAGTCCCACCCCTCCTCTTTCCTTTGGCAACGTCAGAATCTCTCGCCGTATTCTAGGTGCTTTCCCTGCCCAGATAAACTTAGCGAATCTAGTTCTTAAATCTCTCAGGGATCCTAAGGGAATCTTTACAGGTAAGGTCTGAAGTATGTATAGTAATCTTGGCATCACATTCATTTTTATAATGTTAATTCTTCCGAACCATGTAAAGATTTCCTTATCCCATCGTTGAAAGTCTGCCTTGATCTGCCTTACCAGGGGTACGAAGTTTAGCTCATAGATCCTTTTTAAATTTTTCGGTATCTTTGTTCCCAGGTAAAGTATGTGGGAATCTGTCCACCTAAAGGGGAAGTTTGCCGCTAATTGCTGCTGCTTCTGTCTATTCACTTCTATTCCCATTGCTTCCGATTTACTATAGTTCACCTTAAAATTAGAAAGTTCTCCGTATTCCTTTATCTCCTTCAGTAGGGATGGTAGGGATAGTTCTGGAGTCGTTAACGAAAATAACAGGTCATCTGCAAATGCTGCGACTTTATACTCTGCTCCTTTAACCAAGAGTCCTCTTATATCTCTATTTGCCCGGATAGTTCTCAAAAAAGGTTCTAAGATGAGGACAAAGATAATCGGGGAGAGTGGGCATCCTTGTCTTGTTCCATTTCTTATTATGAAGGGATCAGACATTACATCGTTCACCTTTACCCTTGCTGTCGGACATGAGTAGAGGCCTGCAATCCAATTTTGCATTCCTCTACCCAGCCCAATATATTGTAGTGTAGCTTTTAAGAATCCCCAATCTACCCTATCAAAAGCTTTTTCAGCATCAGTTGATATTAATACTAAAGGGTTGTGGTAGAGTTGGGACATGTAGATGGTACTTAACACTCGTTGTGTGTTTTCCCTCCCTTCTCTTCCGGGGGTAAAGCCGACCTGGTCCGGGTGTATAAGGGGGGGTAAATGCTTTTTATGTGAATATCCCGTGATTTTAGCTTCCCCGCCTCTGCACTGCCTCCTGGTGTGGTGGCCATCTGTAAGCCCGGGGGACCCATAATCGTCTATTGCCCAGGGGCCCCATGAGTTGTCAGTCCGCCCCTGGACACAGGACAACTTGGGACAAGTAAGCTCCCCTCTGCAAAAAAAATTCCCTGCACTTACAGGGGTGTGTTGAAGCGATCAGGCAGCTGCACAGCCGGTGGATAATTTCTATCTCACAGCTGACAGTTGGCTTGCAGATTTACATATACTCCGGCAGCTACAGCCACTGGGAGTGTGTGCAAAAAACCTCCATAGCCACAGGCACACAGGGGGGCCCAAACAGCAGGGGGAATTAGTGCAGTTACAGAAGGATGCCCTGTGCAGCCCTCTGCAGCAGCTGAAAGCCAGTTTTTCCCCCTCCTCTCGGTTTTCAGCTGCTGCAGGGAGAGATACAGACACAGGGCAACAATTGCTGCTCTGACACTGATCACTAATTCACTGATCACTTATTCCCCTACCTGTTCTGCCTGCTTCGAATCCCCCCTTTATTGTGAATAGAATATATTTTTTTTTATGTAAAAGAACAAATAAAAAGGGATAATTCACACAGGTTCTCTGTTTTTTTTGTGTCCGCCAATAATGATTTTAGTGTATTTTTTGTGAAAAGATATATTAGGGGGGGGGGGGGCACTGCCAGGTAGGCTGTATGGGGCCCTGTGATTTCTAACAACAGCCCTGAATATAGGGCTTACAGCAGTGGTGGTAAAAGGGTTAAAGAGGTGACCATTGTCATAGAACACTAGATAGAAAATGTTTGGAAATCCAACATTTTACAGTTGTCACCAGAACAAAGACATTTTCCAAATGGGGGCACTCTTCCTCATCTCTCTGGGCTGTCTTAGCTGTGCTGGCTTTCTCAGTCCCCCTGAAACCTCAAGATCCCCTCAGCAGTGCTTGTCTCAGCTTTCTCAGTCCTCCAGACTCTCTTCGCTATCTCAACTCTCAGTGCTCTGAGAGAACTCCTGTTTCCAGCATGGAGTGCTGTCTCCTGAGCAGAGCACACCTATCTTAGGGTGACCAGACATCCCCGGTTTCTGGGGACAGTCCCCGGATTGAGGACACAGTCCCTGGACCAAGTCTGTCTCCGGTTTTGTCCCCGGATTGGATTTGATCAGGGGCTGGGGAAATTTCAAAGACAGTGCAGAATAAAAAAAAAGAAAATCGTAATTTCACACCCCTGCTCCACCGCTCCTACTGGCTTAGGGAGGGTGTATTTTTTTCCATGATCTGTGCCCCTTTCTGATGATCATGTGCTGATCGGAGCGGAGAGTATATTTCTTCAGTTTCGGGCATGCCCATTTAGCTCCGCTCGCATGTTCTTCTGCCTTGGCTCAAGTCCCGGCCAGCAGCATGCCTGTTTATCTCCTTGCCTTCCCTGGTGGAGTGATCTTCCATTGCTCCCCACCCAGTAGTAGCATGGGCCCAAAAAGTAAGGCCTCATACACAGGACCGAGAATCTCGTCAGGAAAAACCTGTCGTTTTCCCTGACGAGATTCTTGGCAAGAAACTCTTGTCGCCCGAGTGTACTGACTTTCATTTCAAAAGAACCGTGGTTCTCTTGAAAGGAAAGAACGCGGTGACGTCGCCACCACCTTGCTTCACCCTACCTATGCCGCGGAAGCTACCACGCATGTGTTAAAGTCATTTTGAGCATGCATGGGTTTCCGCGGCGACAGGTAAGTTTATACACTCTCGGGTTTCTCGTCTGATTTCCATAGAAACACGAACAGCTTTCTCGACAAGAAGCAGTTTTCTTGCTGGTTTTTGCTGAGGAAAACGGTCGTGTGTACGAGGCCTAAGACTTGACAGGCTGCGAGGCGGACGGTGACTGGCAGAGAGTCGCTGATTGACGCTAGTAAAAAAAAAATGTGGTCACCTTATCCTATCTCCTACCATGAGCCCTGGTCTATGCTCAAGCCCGCCATTATAACAAGACCTGGACACTGGGTTGGAAACTTCTTCCCCCACAAAGCTCCTCAAAGTCTCCAAACTCCAGAACCCAATCCAGGAACATCAAAACCTGAAGAAAACCAAAAGATCTGTTTTATTTAATTTTGGCTGTAGATGTTTTGTAGTTTCTGTTAATATTATTTTCTGGCAGCAAGTTATATTCTGCCTGCAACTCTCAATTCTCACAGTTTGTAATTTCCTTCTTCTAACCAGCTGTATGAACAATCTAAATTCCTTTACATTCTGTGAATATTTTCGGTCCCTTTAAATCACAGATACGTGTCATCCCTGTGGATTTTGTCTTTGTTATAATTGATTGCCGGACAGTTGGGAGCTATTTCCTGCCATTGTCCTACCATCCGTTTGCTCCTCTAAATATTTGACACGATCAGTCGGGAGGTATCTGCCATTAACACTTGTTGTACATAACAAGTGACACGGTGTTGGTAGAAAAAACACATTAGCATAATCATCCATTGTTCTTTAGCTTGATATTTGCTGTCCCTCAAAACTTACCTGTGCAAATTTACGGCTAAAGTGTAACAATAGGCAAAATCAAAATAGTCATCTAAAACAGTCTGTCTCTCTAGCATTAGCATGGCAATTTTTGCTTTTTAATTCCTCCCTATACTGTAGTATTACCTTTTGATCCTGCCAGTAGATCAGTTGTGTTTCTACTACTGTCAACAGGGCAAGTTTTCCACCATAATAGACAATTACAAGGGTTGGGATAAGCCATATTCCACTGTCAAGGGTGCTTATAGTGATTAGCTTTTATCTTTTTTTCTAAAAGAATACCAAAAAGTTGCAGTAAATTCTTACAAAGTAATAGCTGGAGTTGAAAAATTATTTATGAATGGAGAACAGGTGACTGAATGAAAGATCTGCCTCCTCCGTTCATAGATCACATTTCACTGTTTCAAGCAACAGTACAACTTATGATATAGATGGGGTGGATGGGCGGGCATAGTCTGTATTAACCCCTGCAGCCCTAGCAGATTATGGCTGTGGGGATGGGGGGATCAGAAGACTTTAAATAAAAAAAATAACTAAAATAGCAGCCAACAGCACAAGGGACACATTGCCTTAAATGTAAGTACTGTCCCTTGTGCTGATTTTTTTTTTTAAATTCAATAATTTTAGATTTGCAGTTTTCATAATACCCTGTGATCCTACCATAAAGGTTCTTCTACAGGTGATAATGCTATGTGCCTGTTGTGCCACCCTGTCCTATTCTCTGCCAATGGATGTTGCAACAGTCTGAAGATGGAGGACTCTGAGGATCGATTACATAGATTACAGGGAAATGATTACAATGCAGTGGTGGTTGGTGCTCCAAATTTTTTGGGGAGCGCAAACAAACCGAAAAAAGTAACATCAATTGCAGCCACTGTGCCCACCCAGCGTAGCCACTGTGCCCATCAATTGCAGCCATCGTACCCATAAATTGCCAAAACTGTACCCCATCAAACGCAGCTACTGTACCCATCAATTGCTGTCAGTGTGCCCCATCAATTGCTGTCAGTGTGCCCCATCAATTGCCGCCAGTGTGCCCCTTCAATTGCTGTCAGTGTGCCCATCAATTGCTGTCAGTGTGCCCATCAAACGCAGCTACTGTACCCATCAATTGCTGTCAGTGTGCCCATCAATTGCTGTCAGTGTGCCCATCAATTGCCGTCAGTGTGCCCCATCAATTGCCGCCAGTGTGCCCCATCAATTGCCGCCAGTGTGCCCCTTCAATTGCCGCCAGTGTGCCCCATCAATTTCTGCCAGTGTGCCCTATCAATTGCCACCAGTGTGCCCCATCAATTGCCGCCAGTGTGCCCCATCAATTGCCGCCAGTGTGCCCCATCAATTGCCTCCAGTGTGCTTCAACAATTGCCGCCAGTGTGCCCCATCAATCGCCGCTACTGTGCCTGTAACTGTGATAAACTGTTTGCTTTAAGGTTGTTGAAAAGGACACACATCTAAGATTTGCGGATAGAAGAAAGAATGTTTCACCTTAGATAGAGGAAAGGGTTCTTTACTGTAATGGCACGTACACACGATCACTTTTGTTGATGAAAAAAAAAACGTTGTTTTTTAAAACGTCATTTAAATTGATCGTGTGTGTGCAAAACGTAGTTTTTTGTCTTAAAAAAAACGACAAAAAAAAATTCGAACATGCTTGAATTTTTTGTGTAGTTTTTCAAAACATCGTTTTTTGTGTCATAAAAAGTGATAGTGTGTGGGCAAAACGATGTTGAAAACAACGTTTTTAAAGCTGCGCTTGCTCAGAGGCAAGTTATGAGACGGAGCTTCAATGGAACAGAGTGCCGTCGAACGTGTCTTACATCACCACGCTTTGCTAGAGCATTTTGGAAAAATGATGGTGTGTACGCAACGTCGTTTTGGAAAATGAAGTTTGAAAAACGTCGTTTTTTTTCATGAGATAAAACGTCGTTTTTTTTTCATGAGATAAAACGTTGTTTTTTTTCATTGCAAAAAGTGATCGTGTGTACGCGGCATAAGGGTAGTAGCACCACTGAAGGTGCTCAAAGGGCTGGAGGGGATGTAGAGGTGGTCTACCCCCAAGCTGACATCACTTCTGTCTTAAACTTACGTAAGGTGACCAGATTTTTAAAATGAAATCAGGGGACATTTTTTTTTTTTTTACTAGTAATGGTGGCAATCAGCAATTCTCTGCCCATCACCACCGCTGCCCGCCTCACAGCCTCTCAAGTCTTACTCTCTGGGCCCCGGCTACTACCGGGTGGGGAGTGGAGGAAGATCACTCCCCCAGGGAAGGTGAGGAGATAAGCAGGCAGTTGGCTGGTCGGGACTTGAGCCAAGGCAGAAGAACATGCAAGTGGAGCTGAGTGGGCAGCCAAAACTGAAGAAATATTCCTCCTGCTCCGACCAGCACATGATCATCAGAAAGGGGCACAGATAATGGAAAAAAATACCCCAAAGCTCCAACAGGTCTCAGGTGTCCCCAGCGGAGTGCTTCCTTAGATCTCAGGTGTCCCCAGCGGAGTGCTTCCTTATATCCCAGGTGTCCCCAGTGGAGTGCCTCCTTACATCTCATGTGTCCCCAGGGGAGTGCCTCCTTACATCTCAGGTGACCCCAGGGGAGTGCCTCCTTACATCTCAGGAGTCCCCAGGGGAGTGCCTCCTTACATCTCAGAAGTCCCCAGGGGAGTGCTTCCTTACATCTCAGGTGCCCCCAGGGGAGTGCTTCCTTACATCTCAGGAGTCCCCAGCGGAGTGCCTCCTTACATCTCAGGTGTCCCCAGGGGAGTGCCTCCTTACATCTCAGGAGTCCCCAGGGGAGTGCCTCCTTACATCTCAGAAGTCCCCAGGGGAGTGCTTCCTTACATCTCAGGAGTCCCCAGGGGAGTGCTTCCTTACATCTCAGGAGTCCCCAGGGGAGTGCTTCCTTACATCTCAGGAGTCCCCAGGGGAGTGCTTCCTTACATCTCAGGAGTCCCCAGGGGAGTGCCTCCTTACATCTCAGGTGTCCCCAGGGGAGTGCTTCCTTACATCTCAGGAGTCCCCAGGGGAGTGCTTCCTTACATCTCAGGAGTCCCCAGGGGAGTGCTTCCTTACATCTCAGGAGTCCCCAGGGGAGTGCCTCCTTACATCTCAGGTGTCCCCAGGGGAGTGCTTCCTTACATCTCAGGAGTCCCCAGGGGAGTGCTTCCTTACATCTCAGGTGTCCCCAGGGGAGTGCTTCCTTACATCTCAGGTGTCTCCAGGGGAGTGCTTCCTTACATCTCAGGAGTCCCCAGGGGAGTGCTTCCTTACATCTCAGGAGTCCCCAGCGGAGTGCCTCCTTACATCTCAGGAGTCCCCAGGGGAGTGCTTCCTTACATCTCAGGTGTCACCAGGGGAGTGCTTCCTTACGTCTCAGGAGTCCCCAGGGGAGTGCTTCCTTACATCTCATGTGTCCCCAGGGGAGTGCCTTCTTACATCTCAGGTGTCCCCAGGGGAGTGCTTCCTTACATCTCAGGAGTCCCCAGGGGAGTGCTTCCTTACATCTCAGGAGTCCCCAGGGGAGTGCTTCCTTACATCTCAGGTGTCCCCAGGGGAGTGCTTCCTTACATCTCAGGAGTCCCCAGGGGAGTGCTTCCTTACATCTCAGGTGTCCCCAGGGGAGTGCTTCCTTACATCTCAGGAGTCCCCAGGGGAGTGCTTCCTTACATCTCAGGTGTCCCCAGGGGAGTGCTTCCTTACATCTCAGGTGTCCCCAGGGGAGTGCTTCCCTACATCTCAGGAGTCCCCAGGGGAGTGCTTCCTTACATCTCAGGTGTCCCCAGGGGAGTGCTTCCTTACATCTCAGGAGTCCCCAGGGGAGTGCTTCCCTACATCTCAGGAGTCCCCAGGGGAGTGCTTCCTTACATCTCAGGTGTCCCCAGGGGAGTGCTTCCTTACATCTCAGGAGTCCCCAGGGGAGTGCTTCCTTACATCTCAGGTGTCCCCAGGGGAGTGCTTCCTTACATCTCAGGAGTCCCCAGGGGAGTGCTTCCTTACATCTCAGGTGTCCCCAGGGGAGTGCTTCCTTACATCTCAGGTGTCCCCAGGGGAGTGCCTCCTTACATCTCAGGTGTCCCCAGGGGAGTGCTTCCTTACATCTCAGGAGTCCCCAGGGGAGTGCTTCCTTACATCTCAGGAGTCCCCAGGGGAGTGCTTCCTTACATCTCAGGAGTCCCCAGGGGAGTGCTTTCACACTGAGGTGATGCGCTGGCAGGATGTTAAAAAAAAACTCCTGCAAGCAGCATTTTTTGGGTGGTGAAGGAGGTGTGCACACCCTCCTCCAACGCTCCCGCCCATTGAAATTAATGGGCAGTGTGGCCAAACTGCCAGCAAAGCGCTGCTGCTGCAGCGCTTTACGGGTGTTTAACCCTTTTCTGGCGGCTAGCGGTGGTTGAAAGCGCCCCGCTATCGGCTGAATACCTCCACAAAAACGACGGTAAAGCGCCGCTAAAAATAGCAGTACTTTACCGCCGACCCCGCACCAGTGTGAAAGCAGCCTTACAGCAGATGTCATTTGTGGACTGTGCTCCTGTATGTTTCAATGGATTCACAAACAGTTGTTTTGGACAGTTTTGATATACATATCTATAATTGAACAATAATTGTATGTTTTTTTGCACAATTGACTATCACATTATATATATATATATATATATATATATATATATATATATATAGTGATGCCTGTCAGTGCCCACCAGTGAAGGAGAAACATTTTATTATGTTAGCTGCTAGAATAAAAACTCACCTGCGTGTGGCCATTCACGCTTCACTAATTCTTGCCTACAATTCCCATAGTGCCTTGCAGGACCGAAGGGAAGGGGAGGAACGTAGTACTCTGTCTTCTCCCCTATGCTGCAATGGAGCGCGATTGGAGGAGGGAGCAGAGGTAGGAGGAGAGGGGCGGGATGCTGGGAGAGTCTTGTGAGTAGGAGGAGGAGTGGCTGCTACACTACAAACAACACAGCATAGGCAGGCAGCCGCTCCAGCTCCTCCTCTACAGTCTAACACAGCCCTGCATGATGTGCTATCTCTCGGGGAAACGCCCCCGTCCATCGGGAAACGCCCCCGTCCACCGGGAAAGTGACGCAGCCTGGCTACTGACCGAAAAACCGGGGACAAAAGCGGGGACAAACGGGATCCGGGGATCGTAGCCTGAAAACCGGGACTGTCCCCGGAAAACGGGGACGTCTGGTCAGCCTAACTTACGGGGTCAAGGAACTTCTGCAGGCCTGTGAAAACCTCCAGTGGCCATGATTTTCTGTTATCGGTGGACCGGGACCTATGTAGATTATTTTTCATGTGGCCAGATATATACTGTGATTTCAAAAAAAAATTTAAACTGCCCACTAGATGGTGCTTTTCCCTTTTATATACACACACAGGAGCAGTGGGGTAAATCAAATTTGATTCGGACAGGAGTCGTGTTCAAATTGCATGCAATTTTTTTTGCAGTGTGCGTTGTGCCATCCTTTTGCATTGACGCAAAAGTAATCGGTACCGCAAAGTATCGGTACTTGGTATGGGTGAGTACTTGACCAAAAGTATGGGTACTCGTACTTGCCGGTATTGGTGCAACCCTGGTGGTTGTATGTAATTTACAATCATAACCTGAAATTTGTAAAGACAAAAATAACACTATAGTTTGCCTCAAAACATGTTATCCAAACATTCTTTCTGTGTCCAGTTATATAATGTGGTTATAGACAGAAACGTTTTGTGACCAGCAGAGGGCGCTCCTTCAACATGCACTACTCATTGATGCCATTTCTTGTATGATTGATTTCCTCTTCCTAAAAGAGGCTAAAATAGCACATTCTGTATCTCCATCCGCTGATGGCTGATTGTCTTCCCTGCCTCTCAGGAGGAAATTATTAATAAGAGTTCTTCAATCATGTTTGGTGATTTTGTCTCTGTTTGCTTGTTATGTGCAGCATGTGGACACTTCCTGTTTAAGTTTATTATTAGACTTGAGAAGCTCTATGGGTGATTGTGCTGGTTCTTACACCTGACCCAAGCCTCTGTCCATTCATCTCTACATGCAGAGAGAAAAAACATAAAAAACGACACATTAAAGCAAATCTGCACTTACTTATGATGTAACAAAGCAGCAGACCCAGGGGTGCCTGCTGTAGTTTCAGTTATCTTCCAGAACACTCTAGGGTAGGGTGACCAGACATCCCCAGTTTCAGGGGACAGTCCCCTGATTGAGGACACTGTCCCTGGACCAAGTCTGTCCCTGGTTTTGTCCCCAGATTGGATTTAATAGGGGGCAGGGGCAATTTCAAAGACAATCCGTGCAGAATTAAAATAAAAAAATTAGAATTACACACCCCCACTCCGCCATGCCTACTAGCATAGGGGGGTTGTATTTTTCCCATTATATGTGCCCCTTTCTGATGTGCTGGTCGGAGCGGAGGGAATATTTCTTCAGTTTCGGGGCGCATGCCCATTCAGCTTCGCTTGCATGTTCTTCTTCCTTGGCTCAAATCCTGGCCAGCCACCTGCCTATCTCCTTGCCTTCCCTGGCGGAGTGATCTTCCTCTGCTCCCCATCCAGTAGTAGCCGGGGCCCGAAGAGTAAGACTTGAGAATCTGTGAGGCGGGCGGCGACGGGCAGAGAGTCGCTGATTGTTGCCATTACTAGTAAAGAAAAAATATGTCCCCGGATTTAATTTTAAAAATCTGGTCACCTTACTCTAGGGGCCACAAAACCCGGAGTGCTCTCTGAAAATATTGACTTCAACAAGAAAGTCGTAGGCCTTGTACACACGAGGGAGATTATCTGCTGTATACGGTCCCCGGACCGTTTACAGCGCATATATACGCCGGGCTATTTTGATCTGATGGCTGTACACACCATCGGATCAAATTCCCCGCCGGAGGACAACGTGGTGACGCGGCGGTGATGTTGATGCCGCCACGTCACCGCACCAGGAAGTAAACACGGATCCATTCACAGGATATGACGCATGTGCGGGCAGATATGTCCGCTGGTTAGGCGTACTAACCAGCGGACATATCCGACGGGCAGCTCTCCGGCGGAAAAGTTTCAAAGCATGCTTTGAAACTTTTCCGCAGGAGAAATCCGGCCAAAACTGTCCGTTTGCCCCTACAGACGAGCGGATTTTTCGGATGAAATGGTCCCTCGGACCATTTTCAGCGGATAAATTCCCTCGTGTGTACGAGGCCTTAGTTGACACCTGGGGTGAATTTTTTACCCCTCCCTCCCACATGCTTCTGTATAAGTTGTAAACGGAAATAGTCTCGCTAATAAAGTGAACAATATATAAACTGAAACCCAAAAGCAGTATAAATCATTGAAAAAATACAGTGCATATAATAATCAATGACTCTTAAAACAATGTCTTTGAAAAGTGAAAAGTAAATAAAAAGTGACTCTTGATACAATTGTCTATAAAAAGTGGAAATTAAATAAAAAGTGACTCTTGAAACAATGGGGGTTTTTCACGAAAGGCAAATCCACTTTGCACTGCAAGTACACTTGAAAGTGCAGTCACTGTAGATCCGAGGGGGACATGCATGGAAAATAAAAAACATAATTTTAGCTTGCACATGATTGGAGGATAAAATCAGCAGAGCTTCCACTCATTTCAGATCTACCCCTCAGATTTACAGCAACTGCACTTCCAAGTGCACTTTCAAGTGCATTTGCAGTGCACTTGTAGTGCAAAGTGGCTTTGCCTTTTGTAAATAATCCCCAATGTCTCTAAGGCCACGTACACACGATCAGACCGGTCTGATGAGTTTTCATCGGACCACGCTGAAGTGGTCTGATTGTCTGATGTGCGTACACACCATCGTGCCAAAAATCCAATCAGGCTATAACGCGTTGACGTAGAACACAACAACATGCTTAAAAATACGAAGTTCAATGCTTCCAAGCATGCGTCGACTTGATTCTGAGCATGCGCGGGTTTTTGGTCCGATGCTTTTGTGTACTAACCATCGTTTTAGTCCGACGGACAGATGTCTGTCGGACAGATTTTAAGGCAAGTTTTAAAACTTTGGTCCGACGGACAACAGTCCGATGGGCCGTACACACCATCAAATTGGTCCGATGAAACTGGTCTTAAGTGGTGATAAGTAGATCAGGCGATATAGATCTGGAAAGATGGGACATTTTCATGGTTTCCAACCCTACCAAAGGTAAAAAGATGACAAAGGCTCCAATAGTGCGTTATTGTTTTTTTCAAACACTGCTCATTTATTGTATAAAAATTTGATGTACAAAAACATCATGAAAACACTTGTTGGCAATACAATTCTAATTCAAACAAACACCTGCACTTCCAGGGTCACGTGGGGTGTGATGATGTCAGTGCGTAGCTCTGCCCGACATGTTTCGTCATACATGACGTCTTCCAGGGGTGCAATTTCTTTATCTGAATGTTTTAAATATAATCAGGTTTGTAAAAAAAAAAAATCAATGTGAAATATAGGTATCTGCACAATGAATGAAATTAAATCCAAGGTTTTAAAAGTAGTGCGCATAGTGTGCCATGGCAAAACATAATAACAGCATACTACATAAAATAAGCTTAGCGGCATACTGTAACGGCATACTGTAGTAGCTGGTTTAGATGATTGTGTTAATATAATTGAATTTCCTGTGGGTCTGTTGATTATGAAAGCACAACACATAATGCTTATGTTTCACTATAGTTCACTACATGGGCCTTCAGGTATAAAATACAACTGAAGGCCCATGTAGTGAACTATAGTGAAACATAAGCAGTATGTGTTGTGCTTTCATAATCAACAGACCCACAGGAAATTCAATTAAATTAACACAATCATCTAAACCAGCCATTTTGAACCAGCATGCCTTGGCAAAACGTCTAAAATTTGCCCAGAAGTTGTATACAAGACAGTTTTCATTGTGCACCATTACAATATTTCTGCCGCTGGTGTCCTAACAACTAAGGATGTCATTGATTCGGTTGTTAAGGAGGATGTTGGGTGTCTGCACAACATCCTTGTTTTCCTCTCATCTGCCCCTCTCCATCAGCACTGGGGTGAAGTGGGGGAGAAGAGAAACATTGGAATACTAGTCAGTACCAGTGTGCAAAGGTGTGTTTGCTTTGGAAGAATGAATCACCTCTAATGTTATGCTAGCCATACACCAGTCGGAAAAACATTCAAACCCGTTTCTGAAAAACGAACACATGGTCGTGAGAGCAAACAATATTGCCATGACCAAATTTCATGTGATAAATCGCTCAATGGACATAAATAAATTAGTTTCTTTTTTGCTTCTGAGTCACATATGCGCAGTACCAACAGTTTAATTTTTAACTGGCAGGAAACTCATTAACATTTTAATTTAGCATCCATTTGGCAGAAGTTTTCCAAACTTTTCCTTCGATTTTTTTGCTCATATACATCACAACCGATTTTTGATCTGTGCCCATTAACTGGACGAAAAGCAAACAAACTGTTCCAATGACAGATTTTCTAATGTTTTTTCCTCTAGTGCATGGGTCTCCAAACTATGGCCCTCCAGATGTTCAGGAACTACAATTCCCATCATGCCTAGTCATGTCTGTGAATATCAGAGTTTTACAATGCCTCATGGGATGTGTAGTTCCGCAACACCTGGAGGGCCATAGTTTGGTGATCTCTGCTAGTGTATGGGCACCATTTGGTTTCCTATGTGTGTGGATGTTGGTGCTTTCTGTAAAATGATTTATTCAGTCTCTTACATTTTAAAATGGGTGGCCTCAAAATTGATTATAATTTTAGAAGGTGTCTTGACTGAGAAAGGTTGAGAAACACTGCTCTATACAGCTATGACTGGGTAAAATTGCCTAACTTGACACTACATGGGCCCCAAATGAGTAATTACACACAATACACATGAAACTTGACACTACATGGGCCCCAAATGAGTAATTACACACAATACAAATGAAACAAATGGGCAATTGTAAAAAAAACGGCCAACAAAGTTGGGAGTGGTGACAATATGAAGGCAACAAATGGGCAATTATGACAATGTGGGCAATTGTTAAAAAAAGTGAATTGCACATAAGCAGAATTACTGAACAGGAGACTGAACAGGAATCAGGGGTGTATAGTAAGTTGTCTTCTCCAGGAGTAAAACTTAGGCCGCGTACAGACGAGGAGACATGTCCGCTGAAACATGTCCGACGAACCGTTTCCAGCGGACATGTCTCCTCGGATATTTGGTCCGATGGCGTGCACACACCATCAGACCAAAATCCCCTCGGACAGATAACGCGGTGACGTATCGGTGACGTTGACGTGGCCATGTCACCAATCCAGGAAGTAAAATACTTCCACGCATGCGTAGTACGTCTAACCAGCGGACATGTCCGACGGACAGGTTTGCAGCGGACAAATTTCAAACCATGCTTTGAAATTTGTCCGCGGGAAAAACCTGTCTGCTAGGTCGTACACACGATCGGATATGTCCGCTGAAACTGGTCGGCGGACTAGTTTCATTGATATGTTCGATCGTGTGTAAAAGTAGAACTATTGGCACAACTTTTTTTTTCATTTTGGATCGAGTAAAGGAGGGTTAAACCCCTATCAGGTTTTTTTCCCGCCATCTGTGTCTCATTGCGTTGATTTCCCTTCACTTCCTGTCCCATAGCCAAACAGGAAGTGAGAAATCTTTGTAAATTAAGGGAATTTATTGGGGACACCCAGGTGACCAGTCCCCATTATAAGATTTCTCCTTTTTTTTAATTTTTTATGGGGACAACTCAAAATATGGGATTTTTTTTATGTTCACTTTCAATGATAATGCAAACATGACAAATAAGAGAGGGGGAATCTTCTTAACGTGGGGCACAGACATCAATAAAAACTGACAGGGGCTCTAATTCTAAATTTTGCCTTTAGTTATACTTTTTTAACAAAAAAACAAAAGAAAAAAAAAGCCTTTAGTTATACTTTAATTCCAATTATCTGAAGTTCTAACAAGCACTTTTATGATTACCGTATTTACTCGAGTATAAGCCAACCCAAATATAAGCCGAGGCACCTAATTATACCACAAAAAACTGGGAAAATATATGGACTCGAGTATAAGCCTATGGTGTCCATCTGCATGCCTCACTTTGCCTCACTGTGTCCATGTGCAATCCTCACTGTGTCCATGCCTCACTGTGCCCATGCCTCACTGTGTCCATTCCTCACTGTGCCCATGCCTCACTGTGTCCATGCCTCACTGTGTCCATGCCTGACGTTGAACATGGGATTCTATGGAAGGGGTGCCCGTGTTTGAAAAATCTGTGCTCCCCAGCCATAGGTTCCACAGACAACAAACTTTGCACACTTGTAGAGGAGAATAGGGCTACAAGTGTGCCAAGTTCTGGGTCCAGGGGACCTACGACCAGCCAGTACCGGGTCGCCAAAATCACAGGAGAAATTACCGTTTAACATGGGAGTCTATGGAAGGGCTGCCTGGCTTTGAAAAATCCCTGGACAACAAACTTTGCACACTTGTAGAGGAAGAGTGGGGCTATATGTGTGCCAAGGTCCCCAAAGTCCGGGAGATCAGGCACAAAAAGATGACTTGAGTATAAGCCAAAGGAGGCATTTTCAGCACAAAAAAATGTGCTGCAAAACTCGGCTTATACTCGAGTATATATACTATAATTATAAAGGTTATATAACGTTCGTTTATATAAACTTTTGATGTTGCTTTGGTAAAAAATGTAATAAACTGATCAATGAAAATGGATAAATCTTTAATTTCAGATATTCAGGTGAGGCTCAGGTTAAAGACAATCTTTTCCTTCTTTCCTTCTGCCTCCAAGTGTAATTTTTACTTTTCCTCACCCATGTTCTATCTGCCATCCCTTTATACCTTACATTATGTGCATGTTTTAGTCCATGTAACTCAGCCCGCTATAATATAAAGTCTTAATTGTATATTTACGACACAGCAATAAAATGACGACCAAAATGGAATGACTGACACTGATAAGAAAAATCATGGATGACGCCTGTACCGTGCTGTCATCCAGTTTTTTCTATATCCTCTGCCTATTATTTTAGAAATATAGCTCAAAATGTAATCCTAAGGAAAATTCAATCATATATGTATATTACATGTAAACAACACAGCGGCACAGATAAATAGATCCTGTCTTCAGACCATTTATATTAACAGCAATCTTTCCATAAGATTCTATAGGGGTTATTTACGAAAGGCAAATCCACTTTGCACTACTAGTGCAAACTACAAGTGCAAATTGCACTGAAAGTGCACTTGGAAATGCAGGCGCTGTAGGGGGTAGAAAGGTAAAAAGGAAATCAACTGCGCTAAAAATAATAATATAAGAGAGCACCTGAAGCCTCTATAAATTGGAAATGAGGAGCAATGGCGTGCTCTAATGAAGCAGCACCTGACTGTACTAACTAAACAGTGTAAAACAAATGATAAAAAACAGGATGCGCTACAATATTGGTAAACAAACTTAAATGAAAAAACAATAACTGTCCACAGTAATTGTCCACAAGGTTTGGAAATAATAAAAAAAATATGAATCACAGTCTTATAATAGCACGGATCCAATACACCAGTGAAGAGTTGTGGAAAAAAAACGCTTAAGTAGGTGACGTTCTGGTGAAAAGTGCTGGTAAAAGATCCTCCACCTTGAAGATATAAAATCCGCTTACCAGATTTTTTGTGGTTTCTTAATTAAAAGAAAACCTCAAAAAGCATATGGTTACTCTCTGGAAGGATGAGTGTCGGAACCAGGTCAGATGTCAATCCGCATTCGTATCAGTTGGTCAGGGAACTCAAAAGGTAGTTTCCATAGAGAGATAAAAAAGGGCCACAATAGTGTGATACCATAGATGGTAATTTATTAAAAAAAGGTAAAAACAAAAACTCACTCACATGACAACACAGAAAATAAGCATGGCAGTTTAGATGGAACTCCGGCCGGAAGTATCCAAGAGAAACTATACCCGTCCAATTATGGTGAAGATAGATGCGTTCAGCGGGGGATGATCCAGTGCAACACAATAATCCCGCCGACCGATTTCGCGATAAATCGCTTCCTCATGGGGCACGGGGGACACACCAGATCATCCCCCTTAAATAGGGCTCAATTACCCTTACAGGAATGTCAATACGAAAAGCGCGCATGCGCAGATGCGGGGGCGGATCAAGCCTCGGTCTGGCGAATCCCGCAGCGCGCATGCGCATTCCGCCGTAAGACGTCACACAGCGTCAATATTGCCCAAAACTTCTCAAATATACCGTTATCCGAACGGATTTGGACAGGAAGGGCAAACGGAGAAAAAATACGTTGAAAAAAGATTACACATAAACACAAAATGTCTCGTCGCTCGATCGAAAACGTCACGACGTGACGCAAGGCCGTCCTGCTGTCTCGTGGGTCAGCTGATACTGAGAGCCAATCGAACTCGAGATGCAAAGAGGCCAGATGGACACGTGACCTAAGCAACGACGTCACGCATAGGCACCCTAATGCGACGCAAGGACGCAACTACGTTCTGCCGCCGAACTTAACCTGGACGGGCGAATCCAAGCCTCGTTCTGAGAGCCGGACAAAACGGATTAATTTAGAAGGGCACAATATCTCAGAAAAAATAAAAACAGTGTTGGGGCAAACTGCACAAAACAGGTCCGAGTGACCCTATTGGTTATCACTAAAAGGTCATGGGAGATAGAGTATTCTCCATCGAGTGTTTTGCAAGACCCCTCACCATAAGTGTTAAGACCAGATTAAGCCCCAATATATGCCCAAACACACAAAGGCAAATTAAGTGGCTACTAACACTATTGTTAAAAACTGCATGCTAATACACAAGGTATCACCTGCAATATACATTAAAAACAATATAAAAAATATATACTACATTCTACTAGATTAACACCATTATATGTCAAAGCCCACTATACTGGATGGTAAATGGCACATATATCACAAGCTGATGTAAA
Organism: Rana kukunoris; assembly: GCA_029574335.1. NCBI lineage: Eukaryota > Metazoa > Chordata > Amphibia > Anura > Ranidae > Rana > Rana kukunoris. Next base: position 63,691,495 of record CM056052.1, on the reverse strand, counting down.
CAGGATGTGATAATATATTTAACAAGTCCAGTGATCAAATCCTAGTCTTCATCTGAACCCCCTCTCAATAACTGTGGGGTTGGAGGTTTTCAATTTTAGAATAAATGCCAAATTATGATATGAATAATCGTAGTGTAGGCCTCGCGCTCATTCATTTTTTAATTTTTTTTAAATTAATGTTTAATGTATTTGTATTTCAGCCAATGCACCTCCTTGTCTCCACCTCCCCTAAGCTCAGCATTCAGCAAACTCCAGCCCTCCTCTGGTCCCCCTCCAGATCCTGGAATCTCTGCTTCCCAACCTTGCATTAGCACAAGGTAAGGGCGCAAACTGTGATGTAAGGGAGGGTGTGGGATCCTTGACTTCTGATGGTGGGGGGGCTATTGACATCTGATGTGGGGGGGATACAACTGGCCCCTTAAGGGGAACCATAATGCTGATAAGGCATGTGATGAAATTGAGTTTAACACCCCTGCTCTATAGTATTCTGCTCTGATTGCTCATGTAAGGGGAGGGGTGGAGGCAGGGCCGATCCTAGGCAGGGTGCACAGGGTGCTTTGCACCAGGGCACCTGCAGAGGTGGGGGCGCCAAAGTGCCAGAGTTCTCCCCTCCCTCCTTCTCTGCTTGTTTGTGTCCATCCAGAACTAGTTTTCTGAGCATAGGTGTGTGTCCGTCCAGAACTGGTGTGTGAGCCCGTCCAGCCTGGCAGTGCTGGGGGGGGGGGGGGCATCTCTGTGGTTGAGTCGTTGCCATAGAAACATTTGTAAAGGGGAGAAGTTAGTAAAATGACCACGCCCATGTGGAGGCGCCAGAAATATTTCTGCACCCAGGCACCTGTGAATCTAGGATCGTCCCTGGGTGGAGGAGCTGGGCCAGCATAGACAGTAATTAGAAGACACTCCCGGAAGGGGAGAGGACTATGACTGGAAGGGGACAGGGGGTGAACTGTGTTAGGGAAGTGACTCTTCCAGAAGTATTCAACTTTTATAGCAAGTTCAAAGGCTCAGTGAAAATGAAGAAAAATCATTTATGGAAGGGAAAAACACTGCAAGTAAGCATTAAAAATACTTTATTTTTGTGTGCTTTTATCTGCAGTTTTAAAGTTGGTGACAGGATCTCTTTAATTTTATTTATAGGGCAGCACTTAATAATTTACACTGACATCCTGATGTGTGTGCGTGTAAACAAAGGGGTCACATGGCTGAAATAATAACTTAACTATTTTTCATTCGTCTAGAAAAGAATAAGAAAATAAAGGCTTCCCATTCGTAGACTGGTTTCTCAGAAGATTCTTTATCTCAAAATACAAAAGTGACAAATGCAGCATTCTAGACACAAAAACAATCGATGACATGTGCTCAAAAGAATTTTCTGACTTGTTGTAGAATTATTTTCTGCAGATGGTGGCTTTCAAGTCATGTCATTGAAATGAGTACGGGGCAGATGCTACTATTCCAAGCACAAAAGATGGGCAAAGGCGACTGATCTCTATAAATGCTTGTTGGCATACCGTCGAGTTTTCCACAAATCTCTGTTAAACTTTTTTAAATATCTTCCCATGTATGGGAAAACTTTGGGCATCAAAGGTCTCAGATACTTTAGAATTGTATTATCTTAAAGGATACGTGTAGCCAAAACAGTTTCCTTTTTATTTTGGAAAATTCTTTTTATTGGAATTTTTCAGACATAAGAAACCATACAAACAGTAAGAACAAATACAACCTGGCAAAACATCCTCACTAGGTCAGAAGCCTAATTAACAAAGAGGCTAGCTAGATAAAAATATACATAGGGATGAGCTTCGCATTCGAAACTAACGTATGTTCGACTCGAACATCGTCCGTTCGATCGTTCGTCGAATTTCGAACAAAAACGATCCTTTGCGGCAAATTCGAGTGAAGCGAAGCGACCGTTTTTAAAACTATTTTTCCATTGATACTACTATCAATGTAAAAAAAAGTTTTAAAAACGGTCGTTTTTTCAGGAGTCCTGCTCCTGAAAAAACTACCGTTTTTAAGACTTTTTTCCATTGATACATGTTCCCTGGGGCAGGACCCGGGTTCTGAAAGACGTTTTCCAACAATAACTTGAAAATTGGTCTTTAAAATGATAGTTTTTTAATTCGAACGTTCGAGTCCCATAGACTTCAATGGGGTTCTAAATGTTCATGCGAACGATCGGACTGTTCGACGGTTCTGGTGCGAACCGAACGCGGGGGTGTCTGGCTCATCCCTAAATATACAGCACATTTTTGTGAAGATTCACCCTGAAGAATTTTTTAAAGCTGTAATGCACATAATGGGTTATGACTAAGACCCTATAGGCTGAAACGCGTCAACAGACTTCATCTGTGTTCGTTCACTGTGGCTTTTCAAAAAAATTAAGACATTTTACAAGTTTTACTATACAAAATGGTACTCGACAAGGATGCCCACTATCACCTTTACTTTACGTCCTGGTAATGAAGCATCTAGCAATAGCAATTAGACAGAACCCTTCCATTGCGGGCATACAGATAAATCAAATGGAAATAAAATTAGCCTTGTTTGCCGACGATCTATTGCTTTATGTCACTAACCCACATGTTTCCATACCATCTATCTTATCTGAATTTAAACGTTTAGGTACCCTTAGTAACTTTAAAGTAAATATATCAAAATCAGTTATTCTCAATGTGTCACTCAGTCCACAACAAGTGATGGTAGTGAAAAATAATTTTTCATTCAAAATTTGCTCTTTGGTATTAAAATACTTAGGTATTTTCATTCCTTCCCACCTGAACCATTTATATCTAACAAACTATATTCCTCTTATGCAACGAACCTTACAGGATCTTAAAAAATATGATCACAATCAATATTTGTGGTTTGGGAGGATTAATATCCTAAAAATTGATATAATACCTTGCTTTCTGTATCTATTTCAAACCATGCCTGTCTCTATTCCTAGATCTTATTTTTCTACTTTACAGTCGGCCTTTACAAAATATATTTGGGGCCATAAAAAACATAGATTAAATAACAAATTACTATCATTGCCCAAAGTGAAAGGAGGAGCAGGTGCACCTGATCTTTATCATTACTATGTAGCAGCAGTATTAACAAGGATAGTGAACTGGTTCCACTCTTCCAACACTAAACAATGGGTACTAATAGAGCAATGGTTAAATCAATTTGATCTTACCGCTCTTCCTTGGTTCGATTTTGGGAATAGTGATACCTATTGAGATTGGACTAAAACAGTCTTACAATTAGAACTTTCCTCATTAGTAGGACCTATGAAACTTTTGTTTGGTAACCCACGATTTCCGCCGTCTTTAAAATGTAAAGATTTCCTTATTTGGAACAAAGAATCACATCGTAGATTGTGCCAGATTACCTGCCAGGCAGCATTTCCACCTATATTAAACTTAATTTTTACACAGAAACCTTCACTTACGCAATGGTTGGAATATCGGCAATTATTATCCTTCTTGTCCTCTATTCCCTCAAATAAATTTTTGTACAGAGACGCAACTCAGTTTGAACTTCTGTTGCTACAAGACACAAAACCAGAACATGTCCTATCCTCAATCTTTAAGATACTTGCCATAAAAAAAAAACTGAACCCCCTGAATACATAAGGAAATGGGCGAATGAGTTAAATGTTCAAATTAAAAATGCGGAGTGGAAGAAATCATTTAATTTAACACATTGTATGTCACTAACAATTAAAGCACAAGAGGGTGGAGATGGGGAGGCTGGGGGGAGGGGAGAGTTAGATACCTAGGAAATAATTGTTCTCTATTATATGGGAAAATGGTACTGAAGGAGAGTAAGGAAATCAATGATAATGCACAAATAATGAAACATATTAGAAGGCTATACGGTATTACACAATGTGAAAAAGAGTGTTACACAGAAATAGAGTTTAGAACTTGCACAGAAATAATCTTTGATATTGAGAGTACGGAAACTAAGGTTATGGCACAAATAATGAAATACACTGTAAGGATGTATGGTAATACACAACGGGTTGAAATAATTTTTGATATATTTATATACCCCCTTTTTAGGGGGCTGAGTTATAATGTTTAAAAAGGTATGGGTAATGTGTAGTAGATATAGGAGCACTGGTTATAATAATGAAATAGGGGTAATGAGGAGCTATGCATCTGTGTTTTTTCTTTGTTTTTCGTTTTCTTGTAATGGTTTTTGTAGTAGGGCTAGTTTCTTGTGCCAGGTAGCCATGACCCTTTATGTTATGCTATACTTCACATCTTTGAATGCAGAATAAGACATTAAAGATGGGCTCATGGAATGTTAGGGGCCTGGGGACAATAGCTAAAAGAGCCACAGTACTCTCGACTATGGAAAAATATGGGGTGGATCTGATCTGCCTGCAGGAAACACACTTAACAAGGGATACAATCCAATATCTCCAAAGCAAAAAATACCCAATCCAGTTTCACTCAGTACACTCGTCTTACTCTAGAGGAGTGGGAGTTATGGTGAAAGCAGGGGTGGGGTTTACCTGCAGACAGACCAGCATAGATGAGAATGGCCGATATGTTTTTCTGCATTGTACAATTCATAATAGAACCTACATAATAGCAAATATTTATATCCCCCGCCTTTTAAAATAGATATAATGTTAAGATTAAATGAATTTACTCAAGGGAGATATACCGGTAGTAGCGGTAGGAGATTTCAATGAGGTATTAGACCCAGGGCTCGATAGGTTTCCGATACCGTTAGATACGGACTCCATAGGGAAAAGCCGTTTGAGTCAATTTATGGAAGAACTGGGACTAGCTGATCTGTGGAGAGTGAGGAGCCCGGGCATCCAGCAATACTCTTGTTACTCAAGCACGCACTCAACACTCTCCAGGATTGATATGGCCCTGGGGAATGAGAGAGCATTAAGGATTATGGGAAAGATAGAATTCTTGCCAAGAGGAGTTTCAGATCATTCCCCAATGGTTCTAATAGTAAATTTAGAAGGACAAAAAACTAGGAAAGAATGGCAAATTAACCCTTACTGGTTGGAGCTATTAAAAGAAGCAGATGGGATTTTGCCCTAATTGAGGGAATTTGTGTATCTGAATGAAGGCTCTACAGGGACGGGAATAATATGGTATACCCTGAAGGCATATCCGAGGGGTATCCTGATTCAGCAAGTGGCTAAATTTAATAAACAGTCAAGAGATGCTGAACAAAACACCCGCAGAGTAGCATTGGCTTCAGAAAATAATTACGTAACGGACCCTACGTTAGAGTAGAAAGCAATATGGCTAGAAAAACAACTAGCGTATAGGATGGTAATTATGAGAGAGGTGGAAACTAGACAAGTCTTTTTGCGACAGTCTTCCTTCGTAGAGGGTGAGAGTGTTGGAAGGATGTTGGCGCAACTGGTAAAGTCGAACTCTCCACCCTCTGATGTTCGGGCCATTAGAAATGCAGGAGGCACAATAACAACAGATACAGCAGAGATAGTGCAGACCTTCCAGGGATATTATGAAAAGTTATATACCGCACAGAAGGTGGGGATGGAAGTAGAAATGGAGGAGTTCCTGGGGAGGTTGAAAATCCCATCTATTACACAAGCAGAAAGAGACAAGTTGGAAATTCCAATATCACTCATAGAGATTCAGCAAGCAGTGGCTGATATGGAAAATCAAAAGGCGCCTGGTCCAGATGGACTTCCATCAGAAATTTATAAATACTACGGAGAAAATTTAGTGCCTGAGCTGTTAAAAGCATTGAATGGCGCGGCCACGGAGGGGAGACTCCCAGTGTCAATGCTGGAGGCTACTATAATACTCATTTTAAAAGAAGGAAAGGACCCCTTAGACCCGGCTGCATACAGACCAATCTCGCTTCTGTGCTCAGATGCTAAGATAGTGGCCAAAGTTTTGGCAGCAAGGCTTAATAGATTGATCTCAAAACTGATTCATCCAGATCAAACAGGATTCATAGCCAATAGATCTACCAGTATGAATATAAGAAGAACCTTCTTAAATAAAATAGAAATAAAAGGCAAAACATCTGAGTTTATATATTAAAACAAATAATAAATACCTTTTTTTCTATTTATTTATAAGTGTACACATGACCTCTGTTTACAGGAGCAAAGGGGGCTTAGAGAGATTGGGGTGGAGAAACAGCTGTAGACTGATTTTCCCACTATATAGTTGTGCAGGGGGCAACACTGCCAGTAAACTGACCACACTGGGAAGGATATTCTCCTATGACTAGCATGGTTGATTTGAAATAAGAAAGCGGGGGGAGTGGCAGGATCACCAGGTATTTTACACAAAGGAAGCAATACAAATGTAGCGCCTGGTTACTTCTAAGAACTGGTGCTAATTTAAATCTAGTGGGGGTCAGAGAGTTAGTTAGCTCTGACCAGGCTGATTTCTTTCAATATGGGTCTCTGTCTCAGCTTGGCTGTGCTGTGGGCTCATTCTGTCCCACCCCAGGGCGACAGGTGGCAGCAGTGGAGTCGAGGGTTGGGTGCCTTTCCCCGTCAGACTATCAGGAGGGGTTTTCCTCGCTGTGCATGCTGGGGAAGGTATTTATGGGACAGATGCCATTGGTCTGGGCGTCTTCTTCCAGTGTGGCACCCACCTTTAGGGTGACCACATCACGGTGCCCTGGCGAAATGGCCTTCCAGGCCAGGGTGCGCGTGCCACGCGGTGTTCCTGGTTCCGGGACCACGTTGGTCCGGAACATTTGAGCTGTGGCTGGGCCCCAGTGATCGACTGGGTCCCCAATCTTGAGAAGTTCCCAAGCGTTGTTCCTTTGATGAAGCTGTTCGGTGGGGAGTCCACCTGAGGAGAGCCAAGAGAGGCTGGCAATCCAATAGTGTCTCGACAATCCACCGGGGATCAAGGTAACTGGGTACTGAAAGGCTGGACGTTGGTCACCTATCAGTCGGTAACCTAACTGCAAACTACCTGAAGGAGATCTAGGCGCAAAGTCTATCAAGGAGGATTATCTCCGCTATCTCAATTCTAAGGAGGGTCTGTGGCAGAGACTTTTCCCTTAAAGTTCCGAGTCATACTCTGGCTGCCAGGTCAGTGAGAGAGGCCTGCCCAGGTACACTATACCCACTCCGGCTGGAGTAGTGAAGAAAACAAAGTGTTGTTGGAAGCAGGACTGTTTCCTTATTGCTACGCCTGAGTTTGCTGTTTCTTCTACTGCATCTTTACTCGTCACCACAAGTTTTATTGTTTTTACCCGGCTGGGTTATAAAGAGCACAGAAAAAGACACCTGTCATGAACATTCCGTTACTGCTGCTTTCACCATACACCCCTAGACGGCAGAGGAGCCACGAGGTAACATGCCACCCAAAACAAACCAGCAGCTCCTTCGGGGGTAGTGCTACACAAAGAAAACAGGATACTTTTTAATACAAATATATGGTATAATAGACACATATCAGAAATTTTAAATGTTGGGGTGACTTATTCTTTAAGGATGCTGTTGGCTTTACAGCCGACAGACTCCTAACATCCAATGATGCTACAGTGGGTGGAGCTTGATAAGGAAGCTGAGACACTAGTTCCCCACCAGGTCCACATTCTTTTGCCAATAGCTAATGGATAAGCATCTGCCCACTGCCTGCTATCAATCACAAGTGGAGTAAACCTAGTGTTTGTAAATCCCATAAGGCACCCCCCCAGGTACAGGACTCCCCCACCGATGTGCTGTCTGAGTGACAGCTTCAGCACCGAGGAGGGGATGCCACTGTATTGAGGTCGGAGTATCTGTATGGACACTCCTCTCAGTGTGTCTCCTTATTCAGTGTACATAAATCTGTTGTCCACACCGACATTTGTTGTGTGGAGGCTCATTGGAATTCTAAAGAGTGTCTTAGACACTCTTTATGAGGTCCAGGGGTCGTTTGATGAGTTTGGTGTGAAGAAACTCAAGTGGTCTGCACAGGGCCCTGACTTCAACCCAACTAAACACCTTTGAAAGGTCAAAGGTGCAAACCAAGTTTTATAATTCAACAGCCTTTACGAATGGCTGAAAAAGCTTATTTTGAAAGAGTGAGACTGTTTCAGCCAATGATTTTGTAACTGACTAGCCTACAAGCTCATGGAGATGTGATGGTCAGGTGTCCATATTTTTCTAACTAACCAGTGTATTTATTTCAAAAATATTAAAAGTTTGTTCAGATTTCTGTTTTTAAATGGTGCTCAAAGCTGTTTTGTTATCTTGCCTGTCCTGATTTTGTCTCTTTGTTTTCAGCACGAGGCGACACTTAAACTCTTTTACAGGTCCCCAGAGTCATCTGTGTCACTCCATATGCAGTATATGTCGCTGTCCTTCATAACTCCCAGGAGAAAAGCTCAGTCGCCGTTCCATGTAGCACACTGCAAATTTCCCTTCTAGTAAAAGATAAAAGGGGTTAATGTGAGCTATCACAGTCTGCTCTTCTCCCAGGATTAAAAAAAAAACAATCCTCCTGGGGACTAGTAATCATCATATTCTATAACTGGAATGTTCTCATAGTGAATCTGAGAATATCGTCTCCAAAGTCTGAAGATTCGCATTTGGCGTGTTTACATATGATGTTGGTTTAATAGAATGTCCCGTCTCTCATAAAAATGTGTAAACCAGTTCAGAAAATACTTCTCATGGTAAGCATTACTATTTAGTGAAATCCTAACTAGAAGAATTTGGATGAAAGTTTGATTTAATTTATTTATAGGGCATCAAACAGGGATTGTTGACATTTCCACTTCTAAATAAAAAAATAAAAATGCCCAGCAATCATTAAAAAATATGACACTCGCCTTTTCCCTGGTGCTGTCCCCCACAGAATCACCTAATTTGCGAACCATCACCAATCCTCTACCGGGTTGAATCATACCCATCATCATTCATACTGCTTCCTGTCAGTTGCCCCTGCAGGAGCAAATTGGATCATGCTGTGCTGTTTTTTTTTTTTGCCTTCCTCTGGATCAACTGTGAGTATAGGATTGTGTATATAGGATTGTAAACAGTTTGTTCCCCCTTTTTCTTGGTTCAACTAGATGTATTTGTGTCTTTTTTTTTTTTTAAAACCAGACTAACTATGTAACTATTATAGTAAATCTGGGGGGGGGGGGGGGGGCACATTACTCAGCTCACTTCATTCTCACCAACAGAATTCCCAAGTGAAGTGATGTGTAATCAAAAAAATTACTTTTTGGCCAGAACAAAAAAATTCTTTAGAAACCTTTATCTCCTTTGGAGGATGGGTTATGACATGGACTTGTTCTAGAAGGGGGAGTATGTGGGGAGAATAGGATGGGCTTGGCTGTAAAAGCCATTAGGCAGTGTTGACAGCCAGTTTGGAAACAAAGTGTAATTTCTTCCTGCTCTCTATATTGAACTTCGATGGTGAGGGTTACGAGAGGAGAGTAGAGTGGGAGGAAGAGGAGAATGCGGTAGGGGATGCCGATGAAACACACTGTAGATGTGAGTGTGGTCAATGGTGATAATGGACGAGGAGCACTGGGGTACTGAGCAGTGGTGGTGGCTGGGGCAATGGTTTGCATTAACCGGTTTGCAGAGGGAGAGGTAAACTGCAACTGGCAATAACAGGCGACCATCCTTCCTCGCCCCGGTCATTGTTGGTTGCAGTTTCCCTCTCTCTACAAACCAAACTTTTAGACAAACTCTTATAAGACGTTTTGGTATTTAATTATATTTTATAATGTAAATCAATGTTTCTCAACTCCAGTCCACAAGTACCCCCAATAAGTCTTCAGGCTTGCCATTATTTTGCACAGGGGATTTGACCTGTTTCACTCCCTTAGTAATTACCACAGCCGTTTCACCGGAGAAAAATCCTGAAAACATGTCCTGTTGGGGGTACTTGAGGACAGGAGGTGAGAAAAATGTATGTAAACGACATCTTTAACTTACATTTATATATATATATATATATATATATATATATATATATATATATATATATATATATATATACACTATATGGCCCGGATTCACTTAGGACGTACGCCAACGTATCTGGAGATACACCGTCGTAAGTACAAATGTGCGCCGTCGTATCTCTGCGCCATTTCCCCAAGCTAGATACGTCCAAAAAATAGGCTTAAGCTGGCCAACGTAACTTGCCTACGCCGGCGTATCGTGGGCGCATAGTTACGCTGGACGCATTCGGCGTACCCATTTTAAATATGCAAATGAGTAAGATACGCCGATTCACAAACGTACTTGCGCCCGGCGCATGTTTTAAGCGATTTGCGTAAGGGTTACGTCCGGTGTAAAGTTATTCCCAATATTGGAGGCGCAACTCATGCAAAGGTATGGACCAGGGAACGAACGCCGTCGATTTTTACGTAGTTTACGTAGTACGTGAATAGGGCTGTGCGTAGGTTACGTTCATGTCGTAGGCAGTGTTTGCACTAGAAGTGCACTTGGAAGTGGAGTCGCTGTAGATCTGAGGGGGACATGCAAGGAAAATAAAAAACAGCATTTAAGCTTGCACATGATTGGATGATAAAATCAGCAGTGCTTCCCCTCATTTCAGAGCTTCCCCTCAGATTTATAGCGATCTACAGCGATTGCATCACATTGCATATTACTTTTACATTGCATATGAAATTTTAAGGGTTTTTGAACAAAATTAGTTGACCCCATGAGTCAACTAATTTCCGTTAACCATTTGCCGACAATCCCCTGCAGTTTCCCACTAGGGGCGCGTACGCTCCGCCGAAGGCACGTGTGCATGTCTCGCCCCCGGAGCCGATGCGAGTGCCCAGCAGGCGAGATGACCGCCGGGCACCCACGATCGATTGCGACAGAGCGAGAACTGGGATCTGTGTGTGTAAACACACAGATCCTGATTCTTTTAGGGGAGAAAAGACTAATTGTGTGTTCATACAAAGTATGAACACCGATCTCTCGCTTCCCCTAGTAAGTCCCACCCCCACTTCAGTTAGAACACAGAGAGGGAACACAGTTAACCCCTTGATCGCCCCCTAGTGTTAATCCCTTCCATGCCAGTGACATTTATTAGGAGTCTGGATGTCGCTTCAGGTGTTTTTGGGCGGCTTCCGTCTGGTTCCTCGACGTCTTCACTCTTTTACGTAGCCTTTACAAAGGCTCTTGCATCTACTGCCCGAAGGTAGCAATGCGGAGTGGGAGGGGAAAAGGGACGATCGCAAACTCGTTCCAAGTGGGGGCTAAGCCTCTTGTCCAATAGCAGCAAGTAGGTGAAGCTGAATTTAATCAACGATCCTACAAGGCCGAACAGAGGGTACCCCACAAGGACCTAATGGCTTGGATAGATACAAGTGGTTCTCAACGTCCTAGCTGTGAAGCAGAGACACCCCTAAAGGCATTTATTTAGTAATCAGTGCATTTTTATGTGTCTGATTTGTCCACCGCAATATTGTTGTCCCAATACTAGTTAGTAGTTACTAGTAAACATAATAATAATAATAATAATAATAAAAATACCATTTTGTAAACACTACAGGTATACCCCACTTTTAAGTATGCAATGGTGTTTATTTACTAAAGCTGGAAAGTGCAAAAGCAGGCTCACTTCTGCATATAAACCAATGAGCTTCTAACCCCAGCTTGTTCAATTAAGCCTGGTAATAAAACTTTAGTAAATAAACACCATTGTGTACTTAAAAGTGGGGTATGCCTGTATAACTTTTGCGCAAAGCAATCAATATACACTTATTGCAATTTTTTTTCCCAAAAATATGTAGAAGAATACATATCAGCATTAAAGGGGTGTTCCAGACAAAATTGGGATCTTACCACACGTTACATATCACCGCTATGCACTAATCTATCCATTTTACATATTGGGGGGGTTGTGTGACAGAGCGGGCGGCGCCTGCGTACCCTTAATGGACACACTGCCATTGCCCAGACTTGAACCCGATTGAACATCTCTGGAGAGATCTGAAAATGGCTGTGCATGGACGCTCCCCATCCAACCTGATGGAGCTTGAGAGGTCCTGCAAACTAAGAAGGATTGGAGAAACTGACAAGCTTGCAGCATCATACTCAAGACTTGGTGCCAAAGCTGCTTCAACAAACTATTTAGCAAAGGCTGTGAATAGTTATGTATATGTGATTTTTTTTCTGTTTAAAAATTATGCATTTAACCACTTAGGGACCGCCTCCTGCACATATACGTTCTCAGAATGGAACGGCTGGGCACATGCACATACAGGTACGCCCTCTTTAAGTGCGCAGCCGAAGCTCCGTGACCGCGGGACCCGCGGACCCGATCGCCGTTGGAGTCCCGCGATCGGTCCACGGAGCTGAAGAACGGGGAGAGCTGTGTGTAAACACAGTGTCCCCGTTCTTCACTGTGGCGCCGCCATCGATCGTGTGATCCCTTTTATAGGGAAATACAATCGATGACGTCACACCTACAGCCAAACCCCCTACAGTTAGAAACACAGATGCGGTCATACATAACCCCTTCAGTGCCCCCTTGTGGTTAACTCCCAAACTGCACATGTCATTTTCACAGTAAACAGTGTATTTTAAATGCATTTTCTGCTGTGAAAATGACAATGGTCCCAAAAATGTGTCAACATTGTCCAAAGTGTCTGCCATAATGTCACAGTCTTGAAAAAAATCGCTGATCGCCGCCATTAGTAGTAAAACTATTTTTTTATAAAAATGCAATAAAACTATCCCCTATCTTGTAAACGCTATAAATTTTGCGCAAACCAACCCATAAACGCTTATTGCAATTTTTTTACGTATCGGCCTAAACTGAGGAAACATTTTTTTATATATATATATATATATATATATATTTTGGGGGATATTTATTACAGCAAAAAGTAAAAAATATTGCATTTTTTTCAAAATTGTCGCTCTATTTTTGTTTATAGCACAAAAAATAAAAACCGCAGAGGTGATCAAATACCACCAAAAGAAAGCTCTATTTGTGGGAAAAGAAGGACAATTTTGTTTGGGAGCCACGTCGCACGACCGCGCAATTGTCTGTTAAAGCAACGCAGTGCCGAATCACAAAACCTGGCCGAGTCCTTTAGCTGCCTAAAGGTCTGGGTCTTAGGTGGTAAATCTATTTTGGAATAAGGCTGTAGCATAACAAGATGTGGAAAAAGTGAAGCGCTGTAAATACTTTCCAGATGCACTGTATTTTAGTCTAGAAGCGTTTTTGAAGCTTCAGTTTATAGGAACAGAAACAAACTCTTTTATTTGCATTTTTTGGGAACATAAAAAAACCCCCCTAAAAACTGAGACTAACTGCTGCTAAAAACTTGCACAAAAACGCTAACATGAGCGTTTTTCATCCAATGTTTTTTGTGACATTTTTTTTTAAGCTTATCGTTTGCATGGAGCCTCAAAATGTTCTGGGGGGAGGTTATGTAATTTCATTCACAAAAGTTCAAATGTGTGCAACAAAAATGAAAACATTGCAGTAATAAGAACTAACTGAGTTTGTTGCCCATGTCTATAATGTTACTAAAACTGGAGCAAATGATTGCCAAAATTAGGCGCAGGTAGTCAAAAAGTAAACAACTTCCAGAAATGTGTTGTAAAGGCTTTACTGAATCCGCTCAATAATTTTACAAGTGGTCCTCACTGGAACTTTCAGCACACACTTATCATTTAATTAGCGTTAGGTCAAGTGACGATTAGATATGTCTCAACACGTAGTGCTAGAGAGGCAAAAAGAAGTCTGAACCGTACAGAAAAAAGCAAAAAGAAGCTTTTAAGCACTTTGCCTTGAGTGGCAGATTTGAACATTTGCCACATAAACAATTAGCTAATGAAATCTATTTTTGGATTTGACACGATGTGCTACATCTTGATTTTAACATGTTCCCAAGATAGGATATCCTAATCTTTCAAAATAAAAAATGGAACACTGTGTTTAGAGCCTCTAAAACATCTGTGTTAAAATGTCCCTTTTAACCTTTTTTTTCTTGTTTACATTGTAAAGTAGATGTCATTTAAATTGGACGACGCTCCTCATTAATCCAAACTGAGCTAGTGAATGTAGGACTGAATTCACAAAAGTAAAGATTACCATTTGCCTTCTTTGTTTCTGTGAACACCTCTTCCCTATTCATTTTATTCTTACATATTATTATTTTATTTTAATTGATTGTAAAGGTTTGAATGTTTTAAAAAAAAAAATAACAAACATTTTATACTTACCTCCACTGTGCAGCTGGTTTTGCACAGAGTGGCCCCGATCCTTGTCTTCTGGTGTCCCTCGGCAGCTGTCTCGGCTCCTCCCCGCATCAGATAACCCCCTCTGGGAAGTGCTTTTACAAGGGTGTAACTTGTGGGCACGCTCCCGAGTCCTGCATTTGCATCCATAGCCACGAATGCCAGACTCGGCCCCACCCCCGGCACCTGTGTCATTGGATTTGATTAACAGCAGCCGGAGCCAATGGCTGTGATGCTATCAATCTATCCAATGAAGAGCCGAGAAGACTGGGCCGAGATCCAGCGTGTTCTCGAAGCAGGACTTTCGAGGGCTCAGGTAAGAGCATTGCATTTCCGAGGTTAATGACAAGTAGAATCGGCGGGTTTAAAAAAAAAAATATGTCCGTACATACCGTTTCTCATATGCCTTTTCACCGCCGCTTCCGGGTCTGATGGTCGGGGATGGGCGTGCCTAACTGATTGACAGCCATCTCACCGACGCATACAGCGCGTCACAAGATGCCGAAAGAAGCCGAACGTCGGTGCCGGCGTAGATTCTTTCTGAATCCGGCCCACTGTGTGTGTATATATACATATATACTGCTCCAAAAAAATTATAGGAAGACTTTGAAAACACTTCAGATCTTAATAGGGACAAATATGCTGGCTATCTATAATGATATGGACTGGGCAATGTGTTAGAAACTAAAGGATGGCACATCGTTTGATGAAAACAAAAATCATCAACTTACAAAGGGCTGAATTCAAAGACACTCTGAAAATAAAAGTGAAAAATAATGCAGTATGCTAGTCCTTTTTGCTGAAATTTCATTGCAGCAACTTAAAATAGTCCTTAGTAGTTTGTATGGCCCCCAAGTGCTTGTATGTATGCCTGACAACATTGGGGCATGCTCCTAATGAGACGAGGGATGGTGTCCTGGGGTATTTCCTCCCAGATGTGGACCAGAGCATCACTGAGCTCCTGAGCAGACTGAGGTGCAACCTCGCGGCGACCGAAACATAATTCCCCAGAAGTGTTCTATTGGATTTAGGTCAGGTGAGCGTGGGGGGCCATTCAATAGTATCAATTCCTTCATCCTCCAGGAATTGGCTGCATACTCTTGCAACATGAAACGGGTATTGTCGTGCACCAGGAGGAATCCACTGCACCAGCGTAGGGTCTGACAATGGGTCCAAGGATTTCATCCCGATGCAGTGAGGGTGCCATTGTGTAGCCTGTAGAGGTCTGTGCATTCCTCTATGGATATGCCTCCCTAGACCATCACAGGCCCACCACCAAACCTGTCATGCTGAATAATTTTACAGGCAGCATAATGTTCTCCACAGCTTCTCCGGATCCTTACATATCTGTCACATGTTCTCTGCGTGAACCTGCTCTTATTCTCTCATCAGTGAAAAGCACAGGATGCCAGTGGCGAACCTGCCAATTCTGGTGTTCAATGGCAAATGCCAATCAAGCTCCACAGTGCCGGGCAGTGAGCACAGGGCCCACTAGAGGACATTGGGCTCTCAGGCCACCCTCATGAAGTCTGTTTCTGATTGTTTGTTCAGAGACATTCACACCAGTGGCCTTCTGGAGGTCATTTTGCAGGGCTCTGGCAGTGCTCATCCTGTTCCTGTATAAAAGAGCAGATAGCGGCCCTGCTGATGGGTTAAGGACATTCTACGACCTTGTCCAGTTCTCCTAGAGTAACTACCTGTCTCCTGGTATCTCCTCCATGCTCTTGAAACTGTGCAGGGAGACACAGCAAACCTTCTGGCAATGACACGTATTTATGTGCCATCCTGGAGGAGTTGGACTGCCTGTGCAACCTTTATAGGGTTCAGGTATCACCTCATGCTACCAGTAGTGATCCTGACCCTAGCCAAATGCTAGTGAAAAAACAGTCAGAAAAGATGAGATGAAAAAAAAAGTCTGTGGCCTCCACCTGTAAAACCATTCCTGTTTTGGAGGTTGTCTCATTGTTATATACACTGTGTTATTCAGTATATACTGTGTTATTCAGCACAATCTCAGTTTGTGAGTAAATATTCTGTGTTAATAAATGATCTCTGTACTGGTGATTGAAGGGTTATTCCAAATAATCTGTGGTTCAACGATTGAACATTGGGCGTTATTCCCCACAATCTCTTATTCAATGCAATCTTTGTGTTTGCATGTGGGTGTTGTGTTATTCCACATGACCATTGTGATTGTGTATGGGCATGTGTTATTCCCTGCGATCATCAAGCTGATTAGTGGATATTGTGTATTATTTTTCGCCATCTGTAAATTGGTGAAGGGGCATGTATTATCCCATCCAATCTCTGCATTGGTGAGTGGACATTGTGTGTGTTTTTGCAGCCAGGCTGGTGATATACACAAAAAAATGATTAGAGCTTGTTATCTTGCACTACCATACTGCTTATACACCCATTACAGCTTGTTGATCTTATAGCACAATGGGCGAGCTGACCTCAATATAATGTTATTACTATCGGCAGAGGTATACACGCTTCTCCTGCTTCCAGTAGTAGCTGGCCTTGCTTCCTGGTACAGTGGAGGGAAAAGAGACAATTAGAAATATTATCACTGTATATTTATTAAGCGCCAGAATTTCACAATTTGCTGCCAAATCCAAAGGAAAACAGTAATAATGACGTCAATATAAATGTAAACCTGCAGATGTTTCGCTTACAGGCCCAAGACACATGTAACCCCTTCTTGCCTAGAAATAAAAAAAATAAAAAAATAATAATAATCTTTAACCGCGTTTCAAAACCATGCTATTACTGTATACAGTCTCTTTACCATCAGGGTGTCTACATAGATCTAGGAAGATGGATAACTCAATACTGCTTTGGGGAAAATTGTCCCAACAATTGTCTTTTTTAACATCATACACTTTATAATAAAGCAGTCCATAGCATAAACATGCATGCTCAGCCAACCAAGAGAGAACACGGTGGGCCGAAAGATAATGGCTGCACATCTGACCCTTTATAGCCATCTTGAGATTTCCAGATCTTTATGCCAATATCCTTCTACTTTTGTTCAACAGGTCGTTCTACTTTTTCTTTCTTAGTATAAGGAAGGTCTGATTCTCATCAGCTATATAAAATGAAGCACGATGTAGCACTAGCTGAGTGATCTTCAGCTTGTCTTTGTTGACCTCCTGAGACCTGACCTACTGATTCTGTCTCACTGTTGAAAATCTGACACAAATAGACACAAAATTTCCAGCACACTTACCAGCTAGCTTGGAAAAATAAATAAAAAATTGATCCTGTCCAACAATTCACTCTAAAAACAGAGGTTTTAGTTGCACTCATTTGCAAATAAATGTGGAAGCTGCAGTGTCAAGGCTCCTCTTTGTACTGTAGTCCTAATTCTATGTTTTTGAGAGTCTCCAAGTTGAAGTGTATATAGATTATATACAGGTGTGTAAGACCTGGCCTGCCTTCTGGACTCCGCTACTGCCTTCTTCTTGTTTGCCCGGCTGTTACGGAGCTCATCTTGTCTCCTGGACTCTGTCTTTTCCTTGTGATTCGCCACCACACTGCCCTTCTGTTACCGACCTCCTGGTACCTAGTTCCTTTTCTGTGATCCTCAGCCCCCTGATCTGGTTTGGCCTGTAAACTCCAGAACTTGTGCCACTCTGTGCCCTCACACTCTGTCGCCTTCTTAAGAAGTATTGGGCAGGTGGTCCAACATATCTCCTCAGTTTCTGCTAGGTACATGATATAGCACTTAGAAAGACTTGTAATAAAAAGAAAGAAAAATTGAAATTGTAAATCAAGCAGGGGAGTACTTGGCTGGGGTACAGGGGTATTTGTTCCCTGGGCCAGCACTAATAAAATATGCTGGGCTGATGGTCCTAAACACAAATGTTGTACCATTTAGACATTGAGTAGAGCAGGACCAGTGATCATATACTTTGGCAGCAGCACTGACTTTATTGTGGCTCTGAGATGTAATTTGACCAAATTACAAGGGTGCAAAGCATTTTGATGCTGGCTGATGTCAAAAGGGGTGTCACAATAAAAACAACAGCCGTCTTTCACCATGCACACCAATCACTGTGTCAAAATGGAATACTTTGCAAGGTTAATTTTCTTTAGCCCAAATTAATCTGTCTCTACCATACATGGACCAGTTGGTTGTATGTGACCCAAGCCAAAGGTTCCAAAACCTCTCCTTAACTCCAGTCGGAACTATGTGTTTATCACTATCTCTATCCCTATAGGGGAGATTTTACCCTAATTTTCTGCTTGTCACCAGAACAGGAAATGAGAGGAAATCTTTCCAGCAGGAACTTAGAAAGCATTGCCTAGCTATAGGCTAAAAAACTGTTTTAGTTTCTACCATCATAATTTCTTGTCATTTGACAGCCAGCATGGCTTCCTTCAATGCCACAAAACGCAATGATTAATGCTGAGTTTATACTTGGTGGGAGAGCTTTATTGCCAAGGAAACCGGTCGTGTGTACGTTTTTCATCGAGGAAACTGTCGAGGAACTCGACAAGCAAAAAAAAAGAGCAAGTTCTCTTTTTCCTCGACGGGAGTCAAATTGGCTCGTCGTGTTCCTCGTCGGGCTGTTTTTCGACAAGAAACTCGATGGTGTGTATGCTAAGAAACCCGTGCACCTTCGGTAAAAGTAGCGTTTGTAATGGAAATAGCACATTTGTCACGCTGTAACAGACTGAAAAGTGCAAATGTCTCTTACCAAACTTTTTCCTAACACGCAGTAACATGAGATTAGCAAAAGCAGCCCCTGCCCTTGTATTTGTTGAAGTCACCACATTTAAGAATGAGGAGATTTGGTCTTTAACATGTGTACGCAAAGCAAGCTTGTCGAGTTCCTCGACAAGCCTAACAAGGAACTTGACGAGGAAAACGATGTGTTTTGCCCGATGAGTTCCTCGGTCGTGTGTACGAGGCCTCACTATCTATTTTCCTCAAGAGGCTTTATATCATGCTGCACTAGGGACCTGGGTTCAGGACCACTTCTGAGTATAATAATCATATTATGGATCATCAAGACTTATTTTGGTAAAGGAAGGATTTAGGACCACATGATCTGAAATTTCTCATGCAGACGATGGATAGAGGAAACAAAACAAACACTTTTCTGTCGCTGTGCAGCATAGAGCCTGTGTGGTGTTCATATAATTTGCAGTAGCTTCTATGAACCACAATGCTGATCATAAACATATTAGTAAGATATTCATTGTGGTTGTATTTTGAAGCTGCAAAATTCCCACACAGAACATTTTTTTCTCTAAATACTGGTGATTAGTCATTTGTATTCTGCTTGTCATTTTTTGGGCACGGCTTCTACAGTACATGTGTTCTTTAGGTTTTAAAAGTCTATCCTTTTCCACATAGATCATAGCATGATCTTTCAGGAATGTTATATGCCCTGTACTTATCCGGTGTCTTCTCCTATAGACAATCAATGTCATGCAGAAGAGTATCAAGATAAGTGGACACATAGGAGAAAACACAATTCGCTTTATTGGCTAACGGTGCTGAAAATCATATTAGAATAGATATGAACAGTTGTCCTCTGACAAAGGAGCCTATCAGAACACAGCGCCTTTTAAAGTGCTGAGTCAACACAAACTCACAAAGGACTATATATATTAAAAACATTTTTTATTTTACTTATAGTAGAACTATAGGCAAAACATTTTGGGTTATAGCCCGTGTCAGCATTTTTTACCACCTGTGTCCCATTGGGAAGATTTCCCTTCACTTCCTGTCCCAAAGCCAAAACAGGAAGTGAGAGGAAATCCCTGAACATTAAGGGAATCCCTTGGGGCCTCCAGGTCACCAAAACTAGTGTCCCCATTGGAAGATTTCACTTCTATTACTTTTCTGGGGGCAACACAAAATTTGGAATTCACTTTCAATGATAATGGTAACCAGGACAAATAGATAGATACAAAAACTGACTTTTTCTAATCCCTCTCCACTGTATCCAAAACTAATGAAAAAAATTGTCTTTAGTAATACTTTATTTTTACTAAGTTCAGTATGCCCCATGTATGGCCCTTAACCACTTAAGGACCGCCTCCTGCACATTTACATCAGCAGAATGGCATGGCTGGGCACATGCACGTACACGTACCTCCTGTGCTAGTGCCCAGCCATGGGTCGCGGGCGCGTGCCTGCGGCGTGCTCCCGCGACCCAGTCCGAAGCTCTGTGGTCGGAACCGCGGGACCCGCGGACCCGATCGCCACTGGATTCCCGCGATCGGTCCCCGGAGCTGAAGAACAGGGAGAGCCACGTGTAAACACGGCTTTCCTGTTCTTCACTGTGGCGGCGTCATCAATCGTGTGATCTCTTTTATAGGGATACAGAATCGATGAGATCACACCTACAGCCACACTCCCCTACAGTTGTAAACACATATTAGGTCACACATAACCCCTTCAGCGCCCCCTTGTGGTTAACTCCCAAACTGCAATTGCAATTTTTACAATAAACAATGCATTTTAAATGTTTTTTTTGCTGTGAAAATGACAATGGTTTCAAAAATGTGTCAAAATTGTCCGAAGTGTCCGCCATAATGTTGCAGTCATGGATAAAAAAAATCGCTGGTCGCCGCCATTAGTAGTAAAAATTTTTTTTTTATAAAAATGCAATAAAACTGTCCCCTATTTTGTAAACGCTATACATTTTGTGCAAACCAACCGATAAACGCTTATTGCGATTTTTTTTACCAAAAATAGGTAGAAGAATACGTATCGGCCTAAACTGAGGAAAAAATTGTAATTTTTGTATACATTTTTGGGGGATATGTATTATTTTTTTCAAAATTGTCACTCTATTTTTGTTTATAGCGTAAAAAATAAAAACCGCAGAGGTGATCTAATACCACCAAAAGAGCTCTATTTATGGAAAAAAAAGGATGCCAATTTTGTTTGGGAGCCACGTCGCACGACCGCGCAATTGTCTGTTAAAGCGGCGCAGTGCTGAATCGCAAAACCTGGCCTGGGCCTTTAGCTGCCTAAAGGTCCGAGTCTTAAGTGGTTAATCACCACTGCATTTGTATATCATTTTATTTATAGATATTAATTGTTCCCAAGACATTGATTCCAGTAGTGAGATAGAGTTACGTTTCTCAACACGTTTCACAGACAACCAATCTGCTTCCTCAGGAGACATAGGCGGTATAAGGTGATGCTACTATTGCTAGTTATGTGGTGAGTCCAAAAAGGTAACCAGATCCATAGTACTGGGGGAAAACTGATGAGGATGATCACATTGAAGTAAACTTCGGTCGTTCAAGTAAGTTTAGTCTCTGAGTGAGTTTAATGCTGAATGTTTCACATATCAGCTGGGCTGGACTTCCCTTGCAAATTCAAATAAGCCATTACAAAACTTATATACTGCAATTCACTATAAAGAACGTTGTCATTAGTGATTGCATTAGATATCAGCAATTAGGCTTCTATGAAAAGTAAAAACACTTTATGGATATGTGGATATGGGTGTTTAATATCCACATTAGAAAATTCAATAAAAAGGACTTTCTGAAAAACAGTCCAGGAGCCAATTCTCCAATACTTGCATTGCTGGTTGTTCTGCCAGCTGCGTGTGCCGCTTTCCCTTCACTTCCCTCTCTCTTTCGTCACTGTGTGTGAAGCAGCTACAGTATCTCTCACCCTGAGCTTCCCTAATGTTTTCACATCACAATGGTTCTGTGTGATCCCACTCACTCCCGCCCTCCTTCATCCTGGCTGCAGTGGACCTAAACCGATCATGGGAGACGATTTACTATGCAGAAACTGAGGATCATGGGAAATGTAGTCTTAAAGGGGCACTGTACAATACAAGTGAATAGCTGCAGAACTTCAATACCCATGCTGCCCTGTGTCAGGAGAAGGAGAGATACAGTTTTTTTCCTGGACAAATTAGTGCCGCACATGGGGAGAAAGAGTGAAGACCTGTGCTATCTGGGTCTGGGCTCCCACTAAAAGACAGTGTGAGAGAATGGATAAGAGCTAAGCCAATGCCACGGAGGACCATTTAAGGTCCAAGTTATTGAGTGCTGGGTTAGAACCATGCAGATTTTGGAGTCATGCATCGGGACTGAGCCATCAAGAGCTGCTGTGTCTTGTGACCAGAGCTGAGACTTGTGGCTGTTTGTGTCTACAACCAGCGAGGACTGAGACTTCTGGAACAACTGATTGCCAAGCGTACTGGACCTGATCCATTTCATACCTGGAGTGGTGAGCGGAACTACTGAGTTTAACCTCTTGCTGCTTACAATCAATGTTAACTAAGACTGCCCATTACTTAGCAGCCAATCAGCCACCCCTTGTGTACAGTCCTAAGGGAACAGCTAAATTTGCACCACCTACAGTAGAGCCCCAATGGAAGCGGGCCAACACTGACAATTGGGAGCCAGGTACTAGGGGTACCCCTTTGTTAATAACAAGTACATTTACCCACCCCATATGCACAGAGTGTCCTTGGGAGCACTTTTTGAGTAGTTAGTACAAATTATAGTGATGATTTTTTTTTATGCCATTCATGCTTCATGCATGCCTTAGCCTTAGCCCCCTTGTCAGTAAATCTAACATTATCTAATGTCCTGTTTAATTGTTCTATGTATCGCAAATAGTGAAGTTGGGACCCTTCACTTCTGAAAAACGCACATTATCGTGCGGAGTCCCCCAAGGATCCCCCCTGTCGCCGATGTTATTCAACATCTATCTTCGTCCTCTTTTTGAAATCATCAGCAGCCAAAAACTGCTCTACCACTCATATGCAGACGACACGCAACTGTATTTCCGCATTTGCAATAAAAAGGATCACCACCTCAATCTAGAGACATGCCTCTCTTTGATAGAGGACTGGATGACAAAGAGTTATCTTAAACTCAACGGAGCGAAAACAGAACTTCTCCTGTTTCACGCCAAGCGTATGAATCAATCTACAACAACTTGGACCCCCCGCCCATTCTGGGCAAAATCATCACCCCTAGCGCCAAAGTCAAAAGTCTTGGGGTCATCTTCGACTCCTACATGACAATGGACGCACAAATAGGGTCAGTAGTCAGCGGATCTCACCATCTGCTGCGCCTACTACGCAGACTTACTCCTTTCATCCCCAAAGAAGACATAGCGGTCGTGGTGGGAGCAATTGTAAACTCAAGATTGGACTATGCATATGCCCTTTACCTCGGACTCCCCAAGTACCAAATCGCTCGTCTACAAGTCGTTCAAAATACGGGCGCTAGACTTGTCACTGGGAAAAAACCCTGGGAATCAATCTCACCTTTATTGAGATCCCTTCATTGGTTACCAGTAAAAGACAGAATAACTTTTAAAGCACTCTGTCTAACGCATAGATGTATTCATGGGAATGCTCACCATTATCTATGCGAAAAAATAAAAGCTCATAATCCCAATCGCGTTCTGCGATCCACCAATCAAAATCTACTCCAGATACCGAAAGCCAACTACAAGTCCAAAGGAGATAGAAGATTTGCGGTCCAAGGTCCCAAACTATGGAACGCTTTACCAACCAGCATTCGGTTGGATGAGAACCACTTAGCATTCAGGAGAAAGATCAAGACTCATCTCTTTTGATTCCAAAGGAGACAGGAACAACAAGCGCCCAGAGGCGATTCAGTTTGCATGTGCCACGCTATATAAGTTTTCATTCATTCATTCATTTGCTTACCCTTTAATATTACTTTCATCCTATTATTTTTCAAGTTGTTTATTGTCTATTTTTCTGTGTACTATCATAGAGCAGTGGAATATTAACTCCTAAATTACACCGGTATGATCAACCTGCAGTCTATAACTAAGTGTGTAAAGAGGGACCAAGCATAAATCAGAACTATTTTCACCTCAACCCCAGCGATGCAGCATCCTAGAGCTCCCAACCTTGTCTCTTACATCTCTGAGTGGCTGGCTTGCGGGTCTTGATTGCTGCCTGTTTTCATTGACTAGATGGGGAAGTCGTCACTCCCGTGCATACGAGTTTAGTCAGCTTTAGCATTGCCGAATTTGTACAGAGAGCTGCGCGTGTGCAGCTCACTGTAAAGGAGCAGACAGAGGTAAGTAACTTCAATGCAGAAAAGACAAAGCATGTCTCTACTGCATTAAAATTCCTGCCTATTCACATTTTTTTTTTATTTTTGGCCTAAAGTTCCACCTTAAGGAGTTGTGGCAGAACATCATACCATGCAGCTCCTGCGGGGTTAGTGCTACACTTGCATTTGCCAAGTGCATTCAATTGACAAAAGGAGAAGACAGACTCCCCATGCAGCCTTGCTCAGAGACTATATTTACTTGTAGTAAATATAGTGACAATAGTTTGATATTTTTCTTTAATGTTTGGGGACTCCCTGTGTATATCCTCAGATGTCTTCCCCCTGTACTGTAAATCCCCCTGTACTGTAAATCAGTCACATTTTTGGGCTCCATCAATAACTGACAATAGTTGCATACAGCATATACAGGAATACCTCCTATTTTACACAAGGAAGTAGAGTGGTAGTCTATGAAAAGCATTGAGAAAAGTGCCCTATTGAAATCAATCTCTTGGGAACAACTATACTATAGCATCCAATAATCAGATAATTTATAAATGTATTAGGAAGGGTCGAGTAAGGACCCTACATATGAATGCAATATAGCAAAGTTAGTCAAATTAATTAGACTGTAACTTGTTTATGCCTTTTACATGCTTTTTTAACAGTTAGTTGTTACAAATAAAACATGCTATGATGTATGGTCCTATGGACGGATATGTAAATTTGAACCCTGTTATAGGAACTGATGTCCAATAGATTTGAATAGGACATAGTGTTTTGATCAGTCCAGCACATCATTTTATCTTTTTTATTTCACAAATAGTTTTATTGGGTTTAAAAGTTTCATACAAAGTACAAAGCTTCTGGCATATAAAAAACTGGGAGTAAGAGAAAACGTGACAGAGGCTGATACACAGAACAATACACATAAGAGTCATCACAAATGAGTAGAAGGTTTAGAAGTGTACAACGCTAGCCTCGGCATAGCGTAAAAGCTTTCCCACTAGAAAAGCATATTTAAAAAAAAACTTTTACCTGAATTAGAGCAGAAATGGAGAATGGGAGAAGGCAGGAACAACTAGAAAGCAAAGAGAACACCAGAAACAAGGAGGAAGTAAACGATGAGTAACCGCCTGCAGTACACAACCTGTCATCCAAACTTTTTTATAGTAGGCCCCTTTGCCAGACTGATTAAGCATGGAAATTGAAAGCACACAGTGTATCTGAAGTGCAAACAAGGAAGAAAACTTGCAAATTAGGCAAATTAAGCAGCGTGGTTGATAAAAAAAAATCCATAAACAAATAGGGGATTTAGTGTATTTGGGAAGTATCTTTAAGACAGATGTTTGTTAGCATAAAGTTCTATTTAGTACTGGCTGCTAGCCATCAATTGGCCAGGACTAATGGCTCATCTGACATGACCTGAAAATTCTTTAACCTCCCTGGCGGTCTTCCCGTGTGTGGCACGGGGTGAGATTTTTAAGCTAAGATCGGTAACCCTGTGCCACACACGGACTTGCCTCGCTGGATGCAGAAAAAAGTTTACTTACCTTTTCTCTGCGATCCAGCGATGAATCTCCGCAGTACACGGCGGCCGGATGTCCGCCTGATGCTGTGTGTACCGCCGATTCCCTTCCCTGCGAGCGTCGCGACGTAGGGGGGGGAACGGCGCCAAATTCAAAAAAGTAAACAAACACTATACATACAGTACACTGTAATCTTATAGATTACAGTACTGTATGTAAAAAATACACACCCCCCATGTCCCTAGTGGTCTGCCCTGTACACTACATGTCATTTTATATAATAAAAACTGTTCTTTCTCCCTGCAAACTGTAGATTGCCCATAGCAACCAAAAGTGTCCCTTTATGGCAAAAATTCTTTTAGAGCAGCTAAAAAACAGCGATAATAAATCAGAATCACTTGCAGAATTTAGCGATAGCGATTTGTGGGGAAATTCGTCATAAAAAAAAAAAAATAATGACAGCAAAAATTCTGCAACTGAGCAAATTTCAGTGATTTTGATTTGATTACATTATTGAATAATTTTTACTATAATTATATTATTATTTGTTATACTTTTTTATAATTATTTATTATATTATAATCATACCCGGGATGCCTATTAGACTCTTGTTTGGATAGATTTCAGTGAGTTATTCCTAAGAATTACAAGCCTACAGTATAAAACGCCAAATTCCCTTGCAAATAATGGTACCGCTTTAAGCACCTAAAATCATACCGCCAGGGAGGTTAATGGATACCAAGTCGCTTTGCTACAGTTTTTACATCAGGCCTGTTTTCGAATTCACTGTTACACTGAGTTTTCCACCTATGTTTTAATATGTTTTTAAGCAAGGTCTCCTTATTTACTTATGAGCAGGCTTCTGGTTGGCCACCAGTAACAGTCATGCTGACCAAGAACACCTCACTTCATCTTATGTGACTTAACCAGATTGGGGTCTCAACACATCTTACTAGGAGACAACTCCACCATCTTGGCTAAACACTTACTCCCAGCTTGAGGCTCACTCTCAACTTGTGTCCCCCATTGGCTCCTAATAAACGGTTGTGCACAAAATCAGCCATTTAGAATGTTTTACTGTTTTTGGGGGGGTCACTCGTCACACACACAGGGCATGGTCTCGTCCAAGTGGCCTGTTCTTAGTGGCCCATTCAGCGGTGAGTGGAGCAGGACTCTTCCCAGATCTTCGCCTGGGATCGTTTTCTCTCCCCCCGCTGGTCTCTCATGGCCTTCTTTTCTGTGATTGCGTCCATCGAATTGTGCCGGTGGACTTCTGGCGGGATGACCTCACGACGTCACCACCCAGAGGGAGACTGCCATGTCCTTTAGACACCAAAAATTGTAAGTGATGAGATAATACACATTATTCTGTACATACGCTGATGAAATTCAGCTGGCTTAGGGGGATATAATGAGCTGTTGCATACACCTGCCATTATTTAAAGTGGCTGTAAACACACTTACACCACTTTTACCTACAGGTAAACCTAAATAAAGGCTTACCTGTAGGTACTGTGAATATCTCTTCAACTTGCACCCACCGTTTGGGAGATATTCACTGTGGGCCAGATTCAGGTAGATAGACGCATATTTGTGCCGGCGTAGCGCAGGGCATATACGTTCCGCCGACGCAAACTAGTGAGGCAAGTACAGTATTCACCAAGCACTTGCTCACAACGTTGCGCCGGCGTAACTTAAATGTGAAGGCGCAAGCCGGCGTAAGTAGAAGTGGGTGTGACCTTATGTAAATGATGGCCTGAGCCTGGCGCAGAGACTTACGCCGGCGTAAAATCCAACTACGCTGGCCCAACTTCCTGGGATACGCCGGCGTACCGTCTTACGCCAAGCACATAAATACGCCCAGACATGCGCCCGTCCGACGCAAAAGTACTTCCTGCTCCCCCCCCCTGAGCAAGGTACTTTTTGGTTGGCGATGGCTACTAACGTTCCCCGGAAGGAGAGGAGGAAGGAAAATTTTAACCAACAGGAGATGTCAGCCCTCATCTCTGCCATGGAGAGGTATGACACCTTCCTCCATGGTCCCCAAAGTCAGGATACCAGCAGGGCCAGGAAACAGGCCATCCTGGAGACCATCGCTGGCCAAATAAATAGCTTTGGTTATGAGACCCGGACAGGCAATAACATCAATAAAAAGATCAACGATGTCAGGCGCAAAGTTCGGGAGAAGGTGGCCGCCATCAAGAGGCACCAGAGGGGCACAGGGGGTAGCCCACCATGTGCGTTGATCTTGACCCCGGAGGAGGAGGTGGTCGCCCGGTGTCTGGAGAGGGATCAGTTGGAGGGCGTGGAGGGATTTGATTCCGTTGCTGAAGCCTCGAGGACAGGTAAGTGTTTTTTATCCCCTATTCGGTGTGTAGCATGTGAGGGGGGGGGGTGGAAGGGAACATGTGACAAGTGTGTAGGTCCACCAACATGTGTATGCTTTGTGTCATCCACAGATGTGCAGGAGGGAGTGGTGCCATCGTCTGCTGCCGGAGGCCATCCCATGCCATCACCCCCGGGACATCATGATGATCCTGACCCCCTAGGAAGCCAGGATCCAGCGATGGAGGGGAGTGGCCACTCCCCTCTTTAGCGGGGCCCTCTCGCACCTCCTCCCCCATCAGGGGAAGCCCCTCAGGCTCCACCACCAGTAGGGGAAGCCCCTCAAGGGCGACACCTTATAGCCGTGTCCATCCGTCTTCTGCCCCCAGGAAGGCGACACGGAAGACCAGGGGGGTGTCTGATGCCGTGCACGATCAGATGGCAATGGACCAAGCCCGGCAGACCCGGCATATAGGGGAACTAGTCAGGCACCTGGACCGGGTGGCTGACAGCCTGGCCTCCGTGGCACAGATGACAGACACAGTGCAGGATGTAAGATGCAACTACACTGCAGTAGTCACCAGCCTGGGGGAGCTGCAGGCAGACATTCGCACCCTTACTGCGGCAGTCCAGGCAAACACGGCTGCCATCCGGGATGAGGCGAGGCAGAGGCAGCATGACCAGCGACTTCATGTCAACCGGCAGCTGAGGATGCAGGCCCAAACTAACCATTTCCTGAGCTGCATTGCCGTGGCCTTGGAGGGCAGGCAGCCATCACCTGCCAGGAGTGGCCCACCCGGAGATGAGCCACCTACAGATGCCCCACCCCCCCACCGAGGCTCCCTCCAGGCAGCTGGGGTCAGGTCATCACGTATGTCAATCTGCAGGCCCTTTCTCATGGCATAGTTGTGCAGAATGCAACATACACCGATGATCTGGCACACAAAGTTTGGGGAATACAACAGGGCACCCTCAGACTTATCCAGGCATCGGAAACGAGACTTCAGGAGGCCAAATGTTTGTTCCACCATTGCACGGGTACGTATGTGTGCTTCATTGTATTTTCTCTCTCCTCTGGTTTGGGGATTCCAGAATGGAGTCATTAAATGGGGCCCAAGTGCATATGCAGAGTCACCTGGAAGGGAAAAGGCAGGAGTATGTTAGCCATGCATGTACCCCTCGTGATGTCTGCATCATGGAGTCGGACAGTCATGCCTGACTCCCATGTCACTCACCAACCAGCCAGCTGTCCCTGTACACGTTCTGTTTGAATTCTGTTGGGATGGGGCTTTGACGGTATATGTAGCTGTCATGCCTGGACCCGGGGTGTTTGGCACGGACGTGCCATATGAGGCATTGGGCATCGGCTATCACCTGTACGTTGATGGAATGCCAATGCTTCTGATTGCGATATATGTGCTCTGTGGCACGGGGGGCTGTAGTGCCATATGTGTGCAATCAATGGCCCCGATGGTGCATGGGAATCCTGCAATTCTGTAGAAATCCTGCATTGCCTTCTGCCGCAGATGCTCATTGGTGGGTCTGATGATGTGGTGGGACATGCGTCTGAGGATTGCGGGGACAACCTGGTGCACACATCTGCTCATGGTGGATTGTGACATCCCAGCCACGACTCCACTTGTACGCTGAAAAGATCCACTGGCAAGGAAATGGAGTGTTGCCAGTACCTTGACCAGTGGCTGCACTGCTTGTGAGCGGTGTGTCTTGCTGGTGATGTCTTCTTTTAGGGCTGTGGTTATTTCCAGGATGGCATCAGGGCTGAATCTGAAGATGCGATACACCTCCTCATCACCCATGCCAAAGAGGCTCATGCGCGTGCGGTATATCCTCTCACGTGCCCTCCTCCTCCATACCGGTGGACCCATTAGAAGTGCTAGGACCACGGCTGCCCCTGGCATGTTGGCAGACAGATGTGTTGTCCTGCAAGTGGGGTTGTTCAGCTTGCTTAGTTCGTCCGTAACGGTGCTGCTGTAGCTGCTCTCCAGCTAACCTGTGCACGTCTGGTGCAAAGATAAACCAGCTATTTGTTGGAATAACTTTACGCCGCATGTACGACTTACGCACACCGCGAGTAGCCTGCGGCGGGCGCGCGTACGTTCGTGAATCGGCGTATCTCCCTCATTTGCATATTTGAATAGGAACTCAATAGGAGCGCCAGATGCGTCCAGCGTAAATATGCGCCTACGATACGCCGGCGTAGGAAAGTTAGGTCGGTCGGAGGAAGCCTATTTTCAGGCGTATCTAGTTTTGTGGGTACGGCGCATAGATACGACGGCGCATATTTATACGTATGCGGCGTATCTCGAGATACGCCGGCGTAACTCTTGATGAATCTGGCCCTGTATCTGCATGTGCTGATGTCATCAACACACACACTGAAGAAACGGCTGGCTCATGCTGATTCTTCAGGAGCTGTGCCATGACCAGCGCCTCCTGTGTGTATGATGGGAGGTCGGGAGAAAAAGCGTTGAGCAATAGGGAGTAAAGTTGGGAGACTACATGTGTTCGGGGATCGGCCTGCAGGAGCATATCCTCGAATCACAATGGTTTAATATATGACAAAGAGGAGAAATTACAAATATATAATAAGACTTGTTCAGTTGTCTCTGAAGTCACTGTGTTGGGTCATGAGAGTATACTGTCAGTAAGGACAAGTCTGCACAAAGTATTTTTGGCAAGTTCCTGTAGTCTTCTTTACGCCAAGGTCTGAACCCTGTCCCACGTATGGGACCAGTTGATGGCAATGAATGAATGAATGAATGAATGAAAACTTGTATAGCGCGACACATGCGAACTGAATCGCCTCTGGGCGCTTGTTGTTCCTGTCTCCTTTGATATCAAAAGAGAAAAGTCTTGACCTTTTTTCTAAATGCTAGGTGGTTCTCCTCCAACCGAATGCTGGTTGGTAAAGCGTTCCATAGTCTGGGGCCTTGGATCGCGAATCTCCTTTCTCCTTTGAACTTGAAGTTGGCTTTCGGAACCTGGAGTAGGTTCCGATTCGTGGATCGCAAAACGCGATTGGGATTATGCGCTTTTATTATTTCGCATAAATAAAGTGGGGCATTCCCATGGACACATCTATGAGTAAGACAGAGAGCTTTAAAAGCAATTCTGTCTTTGACTGGCAGCCAATGAAGTGCCCTCAGTGATGGTGAGATGGATTCCCAGGGTTTTTTCCCAGTCACAAGTCTGGCGGCCGTATTCTGAACGACCTGTAGACGGGCGGTTTGGTACTTGGGGAGGCCGAGGTAAAGGGCATTTGCATAATCCAGCCTGGAGTTTACAATTGCTCCCACCACGACCGCTAAATCTTCTTTAGGGATAAACGGAGTGAGTCTGCGTAGTAGGCGCAGTAGATGGTGAGATCCACTGACTACTGATCCTATTTGTGCGTCCATTGTCATAAAGGAGTCAAAAGTGACCCCTAGGCTTTTGACTTTGGCGCTAGGGGTGATGAGCTTGCCCAGAATGGGCGGGGGGGTCCACGCTGTTGAAAGTTGATTCCTGCGCTTGGCATGAAACAGGAGAAGTTCTGTTTTTGCTCCATTGAGTTTAAGATAACTCTTTGTCATCCAGTCCTCTATCAAAGAGAGGCATGTCTCTAGATTGAGGCAGTGATCCTGTCTGTTGCAGATGCGGAAATACAGTTGCGTATCATCTGCATATGAGTGGTAAAGCAGTTTTTGGCTGCTAATAATCTCAAAGAGAGGACGAAGATAAATGTTAAACAGCACTGGTGACAGAGGCGATCCTTGAGGGACTCCGCATGTTACTGTGCGTTTTTCAGACGTGAAAGGTCCTAACTTCACTGTTTGCGATCGGTTGTCCAGAAAAGAGGAGAACCAAGATAGATCGCCTTCTGCGACTCTGGCTACTTCAGCAAGCCGAGTCAGTAACAGATTGTGGTCTACAGTGTCGAAAGCGGCACTTAGGTCCAACAGAACTAGAAGACAAGATTCTCCTTCGTCTGCGGCCTTGAGAACATCGTCCCATACTTTCAGCAATGCTGTTTCCGTCCCGTGTCCGGGACGGAAGCCTGATTGCAATGGGTCAAGTAGCTTGTAGGTATCTAGATGCTGTTGCAGCTGTTGTACCACTACTTTTTCCATTATCTTTGAGAGTACGTTGAGGCTTGTTATGGGGCGGCGGTGGAGTGGATCCTTGGGGTCCAGGGAGGGTTTCTTCATGATGGGTTGGATTATACCCTCTTTCAACTGTGAGGGCACTATGCCTTCCAAGAAAGACTGGTTGATAAGCTGCGTGATGGGAGGAGCCAGAATGTCGGCGCATTCCTTCAGCAGTTTAGTGGGGATAATGTCATTTGGCGCTGTGCCATTACGCAGAGTACAAATGACATTCTTAGTGGTCTCGATGGAGATGGGTTCCAGGGCGAACTTACCTGATATAGAAGAATTACTATGGGTGTTGTGTGAGAGGCTGCAGGGGGGGCTGAGGGGGGAATTGTTTTGCTGAATGCTTTCACGGATTACCTCGATTTTATTAATGAAGTAATCCGATAGTTCATTGCAAAATTCTTGTGTGTCCGAGCTGGGGGTTTCAATGCATCCTAAATTTGGATTGTCTGGCAGGTAAGGTCGCTAAATAGTGGCAAATCCTTATTATGGACCGCAGAGGTCCACGGTGAAGCACAAAGCTCAATTGAGTTTAAGTAGCTTTTCAGTTGGACCCAAAGTTTGTATAAAGGATGGTGAAACCAGTCCACGATGTCTGTGAGCACCACTGCCTTGAGGTACATAGAAGCATCTGGGACTCCAGCCCCTCCTCTAACTTTTGGAAGAGAAAGAGTTTCATATCTTATCCTGGGACAGGCTGCTTTCCAGCTGAATCTGGAAAACATCTGGTGAGCTTCCTGAAATACAAGGTAGGTATATAGATACGGATTGTTTGGAATAAGTATAGTAACTGAGGGAGGACATCATGGCTGCAGCAAACAGCCCAGAGCAGCACAGTGCCACCAGCAGTTGAACTCAATCCTAACAGACTCCCCCCTTAAGGAGCGGCCTCCGGGCGCTTCAAACAGCCATAGCTGGGCGAGGCCAGAAAAGACAGTCATCAATTAAATAAGCCTAGAGCAAAAAAAGACCCTCATAGGCTGAAGTGCCGAGTTCCAAAGCAAAATGCCATACTGCCAAGAACCATCGATAGACAAAGTGTCCCACAGCCCGGGTCAGGTGTATCCCATGAAAGAAGGTTCTGAAAAATTGACTTTATTAACAAAGTTTAAAAAAACTTACTATACATCAAGAAATAAGAACTAACCAAATGCATCAATGGTTATCTGCATCATATACAGGTGAAACTCGAAAAATTTGAATATTGTGCAAAAGTTGATTTATTTCACGAATGCAACTTAAACGGTGAAACTAATATATGAGAGAGACTTATTACATGCAAAGCAAGATAGTTCAAGCCGTGATTTGTCATAATTGTTATCAGTGGCGGCCCGTCCATATGGGGCACCCGGGCGCTGCCCCCCCCTCCTGTAGTCATAAAAAAAAAGAGAAAAAAAAACGGGCCCTTTAAGGCCTTTAAAAATTCGTTCTGCAGCGTATGAGTGTATGTTATTGTGGCCAGCCTAGTCAGAAAACCGGACATAGGGCGCCGATTATCTAAATAAGGACAACTGGTTGGCTGTGTGGAAGTGCCTATCAGAGGCAGCGGCTTTCCCAGTACAGCCCTTCAGCTCCCGGATGTCTTATCCTCGGAACGTAGTGGGCTACGTCCCTTGGATAAGACTGACCGCCGTCTCAGCCAATCAGGTTTCAGTGATTCTGGTTATCCGTAACCTGATTGGCTGAAGCGTCATCGAGGGCGGCAGAAGACATCGAGGGACCGTGGAAGGAGGATGGCGAACCCCAGAAAGGTAAGTGCCGGGCGGGGGGGCAATCTGACTGGCAGCATTTTACAGGGCACAGTGGGGACAATTGATGTGGGGACAATTGATGTGGGCACCAGTGGGGGACAATTGATGTGGACAGTGGGGACAATTGATGTGGGCACAGTGGCGACAATTGATGTGGGCACAGTGGGGACAACTGATGTGGTCACATTGGGGACAATTGATGTGGGCACAGTGGCGACAATTGATGTGGGCACAGTGGCGACAATTGATGTGGGCACAGTGGCGACACTTGATGTGGGCACAGTGGGGACACTTGATGTGGGCACAGTGGGGACAATTGATGTGGGCACAGTGAGGACAATTGATGTGGGCACAGTGAGGACAATTGATGTGGGCACAGTGGCGACAATTGATGTGGGCACAGTGGCGACAATTGATGTGGGCACAGTGGGGACAATTGATGTGGGCACAGTGGCGACAATTGATGTGGGCACAGTGGCGACAATTGATGTGGGCACAGTGGCGACAATTGATGTGGGCACAGTGGCGACAATTGATGTGGGCACAGTGGCGACAATTGATGTGGGCACAGTGGGGACAATTGATGTGGGCACAGTGGGGACAATTGATGTGGGCACAGTGGCGACAATTGATGTGGGCACAGTGGCGACAATTGATGTGGGCACAGTGGCGACAATTGATGTGGGCACAGTGGGGACAATTGATGTGGGCACAGTGGCGACAATTGATGTGGGCACAGTGGCGACAATAGATGTGGGCACAGTGGCGACAATTGATATGGGCACAGTGGGGACATTTGATGTGGGCACATTGGGGACAATTGATGTGGGCACAGTGGGGACAATTGATGTGGGCACAGTGGGGACAATTGATGGCATGGCACAGTGGCTGCGTTTGATGGCACAGTGGCTGCGTTTGGCATGGAACAGTGGTGACAATTGATGGGCACAGTGGTGACAATTGATGGCATGGCACAGTGACTGCATTTAATGGGCACAGTGGCTGCCTTTGATGGGCACAGTGGATGCCTTTGATGGGCACAGTGAGGCTGCAATTGTCTTTTTTTTTCATTTGTTTGCGCCCCCCAAAAAAAATTTGAGCACCAGCCGCCACTGATTGTGATGATTATGGCTTACAGCTTATGAAAACCCCAAATCCACAATCTCAAAAAATTAGAATATTGTGAAAAGGTGCAATATTCTAGGCTCATAGTGCCCCACACCTTTAAATGGTTTCTAAGTCTGGTTCAGTAGGAATCACAATCATGGGAAAGACTGCTAACCTGACAATTGTGCAGAAACCCATCATTGACACCCTTCATACGGAAGGAAAGCCTCAAAAGGTAATTGCAAAAGAAGTTGAATGTTACCAAAGTGCTGTAACAAAGAACATTGATAGAAATGTATGTGGAAGGGAAAAGTGTGGAAGAAAAAGGTGCTCAAGCAGCAGGGATGACCGCAGCCTGGAGAGGATTGTCAGGAAAAGGCCATTTAAAAGTGTTGGGAACTTTCACAAGGAATGGACTGAGGCTGAAGTCAGTGCATCAAGAGCCACCACACACAGACAGATCCAGGACATGGGCTTCAAATGTTGTATTCCTCTTGTCTTACCTGGTCTAAAGTAAAACAGACCTGGTCTGGTGCTTAGTGGTCCAAAGTCCTCTTTTCTGATGAGAGCAAATGTTGCATCTCATTTGAAAACCAGGGACCCAGAGTATGAAGGAAGAATGGAGAGGCACACACTGCAAGATGCTCGAAGTCCAGTGTGAAGTTTCCACAGTCCATGTTGATTTGGGGAGCCATGTCCTCTGCTGTTGTTGGTCCACTGTGCTTCATTAAGTCCAGGGTTAAAGCTGCTGTCTACCAGGAGATTGTGGAGCACTTCATGCTTTCTTCTGCAGATGAGCTCTATGGGGATACTGACTTCATTTTCCAGCAGGACTTGCCACTTGCCCACACTGCGAAAAACACCAAAACCTGGTTCAATCACCATGGGATTACTGTGCTTAATTGGCCAGCAAACTCGCCTGACTTGAACCCCATAGAGAATATATGTGGCATTGCCAAGAGAAAGATGAGAGACATGAGACCGAACAATGCAGAAGAGCTGAAGGCCGCTATTGAAGCATCC